>JBCJKH010040839.1:0-17740 GCA_039877255.1 Loriculus beryllinus | reverse complement strand
GTTACAGACTAATTTCACTTCTGAAATACAGACTTCAAATATCCTGTAGAAGTGGTGTTGTACTGCATTCTGTGACACAGGTAGCAAGCAGACTTGTTTTAGAGGCATTGACATATTTTAAGTAAGAAAGGAATAGTGAAATCCAACAAAAATAAGTAATTCATTCAGAAATGCATTCCTTATATTTAGTCAAGTGTGCTCAAGTCCAGCTGTCCTGATACTCAAGATGTCGGAGTGGAGGTCACTGGATCAAACCTCCTGCTCAAAGCATGACCAACTTGAAAGTTAGATCAGGTTATTAGTAGCCTGCTACAGCTGTGTTTTGAAAGTCTCCAAGGATGGGGATTATTCCACAAATCCTCTGGGAAAATTCTTCCAGTATCCCAAGAAATAAATTGGGAAAAGCAGTATTTTAAAATATCTTTGTGTGTGGCATTCACATTGCAGCGGCTCTTTTAAGATGCCTATTTATAGTAATCACAGATGTTAAAAAAGTTAGAGCAAAAAATTCCTCAGCAAAATCTTCAGCCATTTATTCTTATAGACAGACCGAATTTTACTGAGAAGAGGTGCTTCTGAATGCTGAAGCCCTTCAATTTGTATGAATGTGAATGAGCATTTGGCTCCTTGTTTTCACCAGGTATTATTTCTGCACATTCATTTTAAGCAATGTTTTTGTGTAGAAGAATAACAAGAAATCTTTTTTTCCCTCCCTCCCCTTGTAGGCAAATATTTCCAAATGGGCTTCCTGAAGAATACTCTCTAGTTGCTATGTTCCGTGTACGGCGAAATACCAAGAAGGAGCGTTGGTATATATTGCAAGTTTTAAATCAGTATGACACACCTGAGGTTAGAGTCATCTTTGATTTATTTTTTCCATTAAGTTTCTTTTTTGTTCCCATGTAAAATGGCAAACATAACTTAGAAACTTGGATGTTTCATCATTAGGTTTAGCTACAGTTTATATAGAATAGACAGACTGCTCTGAAATAATTGATCATTTATCATAGGAATGGCAAGTATGTAACAAAATGTATCAAGACTGCAAACTAAGGATAATAGGCATGCTATGATTTGTAGCCGTTACGTATTTATTAAGTTAAATAGTAGAATGCTTCAAAACAGAATTCTTGCCCAGTCTATATAGTTGGAAGTATTTTTATTATACACAGTTTATATATGTGTTTGAATCTTATATTCGTAACTTTTAAATGACCACTTCTTTTCTTTTCAGATCTCTGTCCTTCTGGATGGTACAAAAAAGGTTGTGGAGTATATGACCAAATCTGCTCAGGGAAATATACTGCACTACACTTTTAAGAGTCGAGAAATTTATCCATTGTTTGATCGGCAGTGGCATAAACTTGGTATTAGCGTCCAGTCAGGGATCATTTCCCTCTATTTGGATTGTAATTTAATTGAGAGAAAGCAGACTGATGAAAAATTCACCATTGACTTGCAGGGAAGGACTCTGATTGCCTCTCGTGCTGCAGATGATAAGCCTGTAGATGTGAGTAGTGAAGGGAAAACAAGATAACTTGATACCATGTTTTAGCCATGCTTTTGTTAACACACTTATGAAGAATTATGTAGATAAAAGATTCAAAATTCACTATTAATTTTGAGTGTGTATTGTTCAGGTCCTTAAGTCTTATTCTCTAAACAATATTCAGTGTTGTAGCATTTGCTAAGGCAAACCTTTTGGTACCAAAGTAACTAAAAAACTCAGTCCTAGTTTCAGGAGTCTGTGTTTCTGTATTTGCTTTGAGTAAGAGCCATGTAGTTACTGTAGGCATATTATTAATACATTTAGAGATAATTTTCAGTGGTAATTTTTTTTTCTTTCAATTTTTACGAGATTATTTAGAAGTCTGTGTCAGTCATCTGTTAGACTTGCTTTCTCTTTGGTAAAGGGGACACAAAAATATTAAGGATTATGTCTCTTATCAGGATTGTATCGCCTTCCAGGGTAATTCAGCTATGCAGAAGTAGGGGCACATTGTTCACAATCATCAGTCCCTCCTCTTGATGGGAAGCATTTAGGAAGTGGCTGGGGACATGTTTCTTGCAGCCATTGGTACAAAAATTACCTAAGGCAACCCCATAATATTGTGGGTGGTGGTGTGTCCCAAAGACGCTCTCCTCTGTTTCCTTCTGCAGAGAGCTCACAGCAATTAATTTGAAAGCTCCAGGAAATGTCAGTTTGTTTTAAGTATGCTAACATCCAGCTACCATGTTGAAAGCATCTGGCTCAGAGTTTATAGTGACCATCTGAAAGTTTCAGCTGTATTATGTACACTGTAGAGTTCTAGATGAAAACAGCACATTGTAACTGCAAGCTAGCATTGTGGGAAAAATCAGTTCTGTGAGGCATGAAACATTTTGCCCAGGACTCAGAGCTCTTATTTCATGGGTCCAAGCTTATGCTTTATTTTGTTTTCTAAGATCGAGTTCAGCTTTATTTGAAATGTATGTACCATCTCCTCCTTTCCAAGTAGCATGTAGGAGGAGGAGCAGATTTTTTTTATCTTGTGATGACAAAGGCTGGATGATTCTGAGTGGAAGCTGTCCATTGGGATTTCCACCTTTGCAGGAACACATTACAGGTACAAAGCTGATGAAGGCTCCTGTACTAAGTCACTCTTCTCAAAACCAAGTGCAATGGGGAGAAACAAAGGACGCAAACCAGCTGCAGAAAGAGGCATAGGAGGCCAAGATTGTCTAGTTAAAATTAGATACCCTTCATCTCCCCAGTCCACCCCAAATCTCTGAAACAGAAGCTTTATGTACAGAATTTGTGATTTTTGCTTGTCAGGTGATTTAGTGATAAGGTACAGGCAAAGATCTTGTCCAAAGTGATAGAAGATGGATGTGGGATAGAGCTTATGAAACCTTTACTCTAGCTCACTAAAGGAGAAAATTACCTTCCTGAGCTTGCGGAGGATGTCTAGAGGGCTCAAATGCCTCTAGACATAGAGGCATTAGCAAGCAGCAGTGCAGAGGGATGCAACTTAATGAAGATAAATTAAATCTAAAATGTGATTTACATCAAAGTAACGGACTGCATAATTTGTCCTTAAGTGAGGAGGTGTGTACTTTTTATGGATTTCTCTCTTACTTCATTTCAGAAATCTGCAGTGTTTCATAGAGAATGTTTACTATGCCAAGATAAGAAAATGCCTACTGTAACTCATGATTTTTACATCTCATATTAATCTGTTTTGTATCTCTTAATAGATTGAACTTCACCACTTAACAGTCTATTGTAATCCAAAATTTGTGACTGAAGATACGTGTTGTGAAATATCTGCAGACCTGGTAAGTTAAAATGCACATATTTATACAAAGGAATCGCTTTGTTGTTCCTTACTAAAGAGTTGTAAAGAAATTTCGATAGGAGTATTAGATTAATTAGCTTTTAGAAATGAATCCTATATCTGGAGTAACAGTACATTGTTTCTTGCTGCCTAACTGAATGGCACAGTGGAACTTCAGTAAAAGGCACTAGGTGCTGCTAGCGCTTTTTAATTGAATTTTTTAACGTTGATTAATACGTAATTAGTAACTGAGGAAATCTCAGATAATAGGAAACAAATCATTGTGATGACCTGAGGATGGCTTCAAATAACAGAGGCCATTTCAGTAACAGTTGCATCTAGTGAAGCATTACAGATGATAAACAAAGCCCATGAAAGAGTCTCCATGACTGTGGAAAGGAAGAAAAATATGAAGGTGTTGAGGGTGTCCCTTATTTCAGTACTCTAATGTGGGTAAATGGGTGGTTTGTAATTGGCAAATACTTTCTTCTCTGTAACACACATGCTGAGATGTATATATTGTTTAACGTAAAGAAAAACTTTGATTTATTTTGAAGGGTTCACTTTTCCCTTTTGTTTTGATAGGCAAAATCAGCGTAAATTGGGAGGCACTAGAACTACAAAAATGCTTGAAGTTGCAGATGTAATTGTTCTGCTGAATCAAGTCTATTTAGAGGAAAAAAACACAAACAAACTAACAAATACAACTTCCAAAAGAAAATACGTTGAAATATTGGTCTGCTCATTATGAATAGCCTGTAAGAGCAGGCTCCTCTGAGATAGTAAGCAGTACCATCACCACCCATCCTGCAGTCAGCAAAAAACCACAAACAGAGCATGCGGAAGGACTAATTGATTCTATCTACAAAGAGATGGGAGAAAGGGGCACTAGCAATGGAGGTAGAAAGCTGCCCAAGAACAAAGGAGCAGAAGGCTTTGTGGGAAGTGACAGCTGATAGGTGCTCAGAAGCATGGAGGGGGCTGGATCTAATTTATCAAGAGAAATTTGGCTTGAAAGAATTCTTTATTGTTCAGATATATTTCAAAATATATTCCTTATTCTAAGTGCAAGGTTTCTCTTGTATGTATAACCTCATGGATAGGTGAAATGATGGATTTTGTTCTGTAGGTACTGCTTTATGCGTCAAAATACAATTTATTTAGCCGTTATGACAAAATATCAGAAACTAAAACCAAAGCAAGCCCTTATTATATATGAACACAAAAGGTTGAAAAGTTTTGTTAATAGCATTTAAAACATTTATTCAGCTATGTTGCTAAGAGCAACATTAGCTTTGTTTGTATGTCTTCTGTTGAAGATGTAAAAAATGTTTGGCTAATTGTTAATCACTTTCATATTGAAACCACCATTACCTTTCCTGATTTGTTTTTTCATTACTTCCTTACCATTTGTAAGGGCTACATTTTCAGTAATTTAAAGGAAAGAATTTATCCTTGAATACAAATTTCTACATTAAGATGTAAATCCTGTTGGAATTTCTTTGACAGAAGGTTCACAGCTGACCTCATTACATCTTAAGAGCTTCTGAAGTGTATCAGGCTCTGTTGACTTGTCCTGTAGTATATTATCAGGTTGTCTCAGCTCTAATGAATTGAAGAGAGGTGCATATTGGCTTCAGGGCTTTTTGTTTGTTTCCAAACTGTTCATGCCTGAAGTATCTTATTCTGAAAAAATTACAGAATTTTCCCTCACACTCACTCTGCCATTCTACATTTTGGGGTAGGAGGTGGAGGACAGGATGAGACTGATATGTACAGTTTGGGTTTTTTTTCTCAATGGGGATATTCTTCTTCACTACTTCTACTTTTGGGAGACTTTCTTTTCCCAGAGACTGTCCAGGCTCTTTTGGAAGAAAGGAGTATGATAGTCAGGTTAGTTTTACCTGGCATTGATTTTAGTACAGAAGAATCACCATGTCCAGACTTTATTTTACTACAGCTTTTTCCTCTGTTTGGCAATAGTTGTGGTTTTTCTGTAATAGGGTGTGTACAGGAGTATTAAACCAGAAAGTAACATAAGAATGGAGCTCAGGTGGTATTTCTGTATTAACCGAAGTGCACAAAAAAATCAGAAAAATCTTCTTTTTGTTTTAGTGCTCACATGAGGAGAGACTTCTTGCTACGACTTCATCACCAGTGACTGTTCATGGCAGCAAAATATACATGCTTCCAGGAATACAGCAGGAATCAAGAGAGAGATGCCACTGCTTTCCAAATAAAGTAAGAGGAAATGTTTATTTCCAAATAAAGTTTTCCTATTGCTTTTTAGTGCATCATGCTGTTTAATCCTGATAGGTATTAAAAAAAATTTGTTTTGATTTTGTAGCTATGGAAAATACTTTACTGGTTTGTAGGGTTGTCATGTACTTACGCTGTATTTCTCAGATAAGAAACAGTACATTGTAGATTTAGTTAATGTCTGTAAGGTTTACGTGTACTAATACACACCCAAAAAAAAGATCCATGGTAAAAATTAGAATTATGTTCAGGCACTATATTTAGTGTAAATGTTTTTACTTGAGAATAAATTATTTTCTATGTAATGCGGTTTTTTTAAGATCCTTCTCCTGAGCTATATTTATTTTGAGTCATTTGCTTTGTTAGGCTTTTGTGATAAAGACAAGGAAACCAAACCAAATTTTGGAATTGCTGCTTTGCTGATATTTTATTTCTTTTCAAATCAGGGAGAAGCAGGATTGCCAGGAGTAGCTGGTTTGCCAGGCAACAAAGGAGATAAAGGTGAAAAGGTAAAATATCAGTTCAAGTCTCTCTTTCAAGTCTTTATCTTTGGCTTATCCTTCTTAAATAGAAAGTATGGATTTTGTTATTCCCTAAAAGAATATCCCTGTACACAGGTTAAACTCTGTTTCAGTCAGTCTCTGATTTTGCATATGGGCTTTCTGCTGGGCAGCCTACAGCTAATCTCACTTTGAGGTCCTCTCATTGACTCCATGGAACACAATATGCCTTCCTGTGAAGCACACATCTACCCAACCCTGTTAGCATGTCCTGTTGTCTTTTCCCCTTATCAAAACCAGAGATGTCATGTATGTTGTCTGTGATAAGGATTTTCCCATATTATGTGTGGGTGCCACTGCTGCTGGACAGAATCCTGTGTGGTGGATTTATCCTTGCAGTCGTTAATAGGAGGACTTGAATTCATTCACCTGACCTCAGCACGGTATATTCTTTGATACAACTCTTAACTGAAACTTTCTTAATTGTGAAGAGAGAGTGACCTGACTTTTAAACTTAGAGAGGAGAAGTTGAACCAGTGATACCCAGCTCAGGCCACATCAAGGCTGTGCCCAGCACTGCCAGGTCAGCACCCAGCCAAGGGCTTCTACTGGTTGATACTTCCTGGGCTACGTACTCGCTGCTTCTCCTCCAGTGCCTGGGAAACTGTGGAGTAGTGCCACCCTTGGGGTGAGTTTTCTTTCTCACTCTTGGCAAACTCTCTGAATTGAATTTTTTGTATTCATCAACTAAAAGTTCCTAGTGATTTTTTTGCCCCATGTCTGATTACTTCTATCACCATGTTAAAACCATGAGAACTATTTGCCTGCCTGCATATCTATTTTTTTAAAATTTTAGCTGACATAATTTCTTACAGGGACTGCCTCTGACATTAATCATTCAGATGACAGATCTCATATGAAGGATCAATTTTCTACATCACCTCTTTCATCTTCCACTTTATCACTTACAGAAACCTTGCCAGTACACTGTCTGCTGGGAACAACTCTCTTCAGAGTGCACTGTTGCTTCTTTCTTGATAATACAGCACGTTTCTTTTACCTGTACATTGTACACATAACTATGCAGAGATGAAAACTAATGAAAATTTACTTAATCAAATCTTACAAAACCCAAACTGATTTTGGTTAAAAAGTGTTTTGACAACTGATGTAGGTCGCTCATCTGATCTAATTCTTCCCCATTGTAGGCAAGAGCAATGTTGTAATGCAATACTCTAGCAATGTGTGCTCTAGGCCATGTTAATGTGATTCTTTCTGTTTATTAAGTGCGTTGCTTTTATCTTAGTATTAAAATCATCATCTGCACCTGGTTAGTACAGAACCCTGCTGAGAATATTTTCCTACTCCCAAAATTCCTTGTGGACTGTTTTCTGGATTAAATATTGTATCAAGTTAATCCCACCCCATATCACAAAGTATATACATTTTAAACAGATTTTCAATTTAACAGACAAAAGAATACTTCAAATAAAATACTTCCTTATTTATTTTTTTTTTGGGGGGGGGGTTTATATGAGAAAGGACTGTAATTTCTTAAATAATATCACTGTCATTCTCTCTATCACCACATTTGGCTTTAGGCTATCTATGCTGAGCATGATTAATAACAATGTGTGGTATAGGAATCAAGGTACTGTGTATTTTGTCTGCTGCTAGCATATAATTTCTGTTTCTGGGACAGGTCTGTTGAGTAAAGGCTATAGGGTGCAAAGAGGTGAAGATCAAGTGCTTTTGAAACTCCCTGAATCATTAATGTAAAAAACTGATCGCAAGTGTACTAGTGCAGGTGGTCTCAGATGCGCAAAACTGTTTCCACTTCAGAGAAAAGGATGATTGGCATCACTGGAAGGAAGTGTATTTGCTGTCTGCAGTCTCTTTTTTAAGAATTTAGTTTGGCCTTATGGAAAATTGATAGAAGCAATATTTTTCTATTTTTTTTTTTTTTTCAGTGGGCAGAATTTCCACCCAGTCTGCTTATGAGCTTGCCAATATAAACATTGTTAAAAATATAGGAGCCATCCTATTGCTTGCAAGAAATCACCTCCTGGAAAATGTGCTATGTCTTAAATATTTTATTCTATAAGTATCTTGGTTGAAAAGGATTTTCATTGGTACTCTTGGTAGTAAATCCTAACAGTAGGCTTACAGCTCATGGTAATACCTTTGTGTGTGGTTACACTGAGTGTGCTGCATAACCTGTAAATGCCAGCACTGAACTGCTAGTGTTCACCAGCTTATGAGTTTTTTCATCTGACAGCATATATTTCTATTTGCTTTCATAGTTCCAAGCTAATGTGGTCCTGTATTCCTATTCTTGCTAACTTATTTACACGAATTTATATAAAGCTCAACTGCAGTGTGTGTTGGGAGTTAGAATACTTTTGTTCAGGTGTAAAAGAGATTTATTAAGGGGGACATAGAGGCTGAATGGTCAGGAATCTTGTTTTTTCCATCTCATTTCTATACTTTTGACATCTACTATGTAAGATAGAGAAAGGGATACTGTTTCACTTTTGTGAAGGACTTTGAGATCTGCTGAAGCAAAGGAAATGCTATGGAACAAAACAAAAGGGGGTGGAGGGGAGGCAAAAAAACCCCTTAAAAATGCAAATGTGAATATTGTTATAGGTTGTACAACATACAGCATATCATCTCTAAACTCACTGAATAGAATCCTAGAATAGTTAAGGTTGCACAGGACCTTAAGATCATCTAGTTCCAACCCTCCTGCCATGGGCAGGGACACCCCACACTAAACCATGCCACCCAAGGCTCTATCCAACCTGGCCTTGAACACCGCCAGGGATGGAGCACTCACAACCTCCCTGGAGACCCATTCCAGTGCCTCACCATCCTCACAGTAAAGAACTCCTTCCTTATATCCACTCTAAACTTCTCCTGTTTAAATTTTAACCCATTACCCCTTGTCCTATCACTACAGTCCTTAATGAAGAGTCTCTCCCCAGCATCCCTATAGGCCCCCTTCAGATACTGGAATGCTGCTACAAGATCTCCATGCAGCCTTCTCTTCTCCAGGCTAAGATGAAATAAAAGCATGAAAAACTAAAACCTTTCAGACTGTGGCTATTAAAGTCACAATTATAAGATAAATAATTTTATGATCTAATTTGCAGTGGAAAATAGTTGTCTTCAAGGTGGGGAGTCTATCTGCAATTAGTGGAAAAGGAGTGTAAATATACCTTGGTTAATTGGGTAGTAAGTCATGTATGCTAAAGGCTTCCTGGCGTGTAGCAGGCTGTGTAATTTTAGACTACACAGTATACAAAAAAAACACTGCTGAATGTAACAAAGTGGTTCTGGTCTATTAAAATACTGGCAAGTGGCATAAGGGAACAGAGTGTGCAGAGATAAGAGAGTCACTCTGCAGGTGGTTAGATAAGGTAACCAGGGGGCCAGTCCTGCTGCTTTATCTCTCATAATGCCAGTGAGTTCAGGCAGTTTGTGCACACACAGGATTTTGTTCTACTTTTGTGATAGAGTTAAGGACCATTCCAGTGTTTGAATAAAAAGGACATAGGAGATGGCTCATACACTCTAGAACATCGCCATGTCTGAGTGGTTTAGACATATGGCTGGAATAGTACTCTGCACTCAGGAGTTAATTTTGGTTGCTTTACTTAGCTCATGTGTTATGGCTCTGTTTGCTAGAGAATGTTGTCTTCTTGGTGCAAGTAGACAAACCTAATGTTTTGTTTTGAAAGGAGGAATATAATATAGTTTCAGTGCTTTCATTATATACCTCTAATGTCCACATGATTTTGATTTTAAAATATAAGATTTATTAAATTTTAATCTATAAAATCAATTTAAATATAAAAAAATATAAATTTAAAATTTATACTTGACATTATTAAGCAAAAATTCTATGTTTGATCTTCTCTTCAGCAATTTCTAAGAGTCATGGTCCAATTTGCAGCTGCTGGTGTCTTCCATACCTCTCCAGATCAGTCGGTCGTGTCTCTTAAAACTGAAATTTTCTCGTAGATTGCTTACATTTGGTTTCTCTGAGGGGTTAAAAGGGAGGGAGGAGTTGAGTTTAAAGAGTGTCTTTTAAAAATTGCATTTAGACAAAACAAACCTGTATTATATGTTGAGCTTTCTCCATATAAAACACACTCAACAAGGTGAAAATGGACCCACTTGGCTTAACTCTGCTGTCACAGTGAATTCTCTTATAATCAGCAGATCTGCTTTCTATAGAAATGTGCATGTGTAAGTGTTTGTCACATGAGGATCTTAATTGACAATACAGGTGTTTTAAAATGTGTTCATTTTGTCTGATTTTATTGTTACATGTAAGGCATTCTCCTCAGTGGTGGTTTTATTACTAAACATGACAAAAGCAGGGTAGCAGAATAGAGGATGCTTTTCTGTTGAATCAGGTATGACCTGAGTACTTGTTAACCTGAGAAATCTTTAGAATTTCTAACTGAATGATTCGTTTTCTAGGGTGAAATGGGAGCAAAAGGACAGGATGGTGTTGCTGGTCTTCCTGGTGAAAAGGTATGTTTGTATGTATTGGTATGTAAATTGAGTCATGGGAATTGTTAATTATGTCAGTGGCTTTTCTGTAATTGTGAACAGAAATGGGAAGATGGAGCACTTCTATTAAAACATGAAGTTCTCTTACCTGCACTGCCATGGTTTTGTAACACTCTGAAAAAGCTGCTCAGACCAGTAACGTTGTCTACAGATGTCCTTGCCTTATGTTGTGGGGTTTTTTTGTTTGTTTGCTTTCAGGAAAGAATGGAAGGGGGTGGATGTACAGAACCCAAGGAAGCTACTTGTTCCACTGTGCAGTTTGTGGTCTGTAAGCTTAGAAAAGGTTGTTATGCTCTTACCAGTCCACTTGGTAGAGCTTGGAGGTAAACACCATTGGATGCTAAGCAAAGACATGAGAATAGCCATGGCTATGAAAGCATGTGTATTCAATACCTGTGTATTCAAGATGATAAGTTTCACTTCCTTTTGGAATACAGTGTTTAAATTAAGGCAGTTGTGCCTGTTTATTGAATTCAGAGTTAGCTGCCTGTAATAGAGGAGGTCTACTAGCCTAATACCAGCCATCTACCATATAATAGACAGCCCTCATAACACTGAGGAAACAGTGTGTTGCTAGAGTTTCTAATCATTTGACCTCTTGTGACTTTTCTTCTGTTCCATAGTAACATTTGAAATATCAGATTTTCTGTTTAGACATGGAAGTCAGTTGATACATAAATGGAAACTCCAGATGCCTGTGTTAGTGCTCATCACTAATGTATTTATTTATTAATTTATTTGTTTATTCAGTTTTTTTACTGTCAGGATTTTAGTCCTCAACCCTCAATTCTGGCTCTTTTTCATTGTGTACTTCAAGTTTCTGCTCTTTCAGTGCTATAAACAAGTATGCCTTTTAAAAGCAGCTGTTGATGTAAAAGGCTCTGCATTTCAGTATTGCACTTTATTGGTTGACATGCTACTTTCATGTATATGCAACATTTTAGTAATGGTGTGAGGGTTTGGTTTATTTTGTAATTACCCAGATTTCTAAATACTGAAAGAAGTAGAGTTTCACTTCAACTGTCATATTTTAAATCTGTAATTAACAAGATATGAAACTGCATTTTACTCAGTATTTCTTTCTCAAATTGTGTTTTGTTAAAATAGGAGTTAGATGTATATTACCAGAGAGCTGAGTTAAAATTTGAGAGCAGGCTGCAAAAATATTCAAAGGACTCTGCAGTGTTGAGGGACTGAATCATATAGTGTATGTAAAACTCAGAGAAAGTAATACTAAAGAGCAGATGAAGAAGAAAAACAAAGCTAACTTTACATATTTCATGTCAGATGCAACTAGCTATTACTTGGAATTACAGATCAATGAAAATCTATGTTCACTGTTAAGTGCTAGTCCAATAAATGGAATTTAGGAATGATTAGAAAGATGATAGGGAACAAAGCTAAAGCATCTTAATGTCATATAATGAAACCATATTGGGCTGAATCTTGAATGATGTATAGGGTTCTGGTTCCCACATTCCTAGGGGATTGAATGCTACTGGAAAAGATCCAGAGGAGGTGACAAGAGTGACAAAGAGCATTGGGCATCTTTCAGTTATGGTGGACTTTGACTTGAGAAAGGTGCAAATGACATGAAGTATGTCCTGTTCTGTGCTCTGTACAATCATGGACAGAACAGAAGACACTAATAGGAATCTATTTATTTATTTTACTCTCCTTTTCAGTGGGTGAACTGGGGCATCAAACCTGTCTGATAGCAAGTTCATAAACTGACTACAGTTTGAACACTCTGCCAGAGGGTTTGATCAATCTGAAAATTTATTAGAAAGTTGATAGAAGAAAAACCCATGGAGTGTGTCAGACAGACACTGCTGCTTGTCTGAAAGTTCTTGAGCTCCAAGACACTGAAGTCTGGGAAACCCACTGGAGAAGTCTTTATTGTTACCCTGTGGTTATACTTTTCTGTAGGCATCTGTTGTTGCTACAACTGTAGTCATACACTTGACTAGAGAAACCGTTGATTTGATCCAGCCAGACAGCTTTTACTTTCTTGTGCTCCCAGATGTGAATTAGTAGAAGGAGTTATTGTAAAACATTGTAAATTGAATGAGATTGATCTAGAATGAAGCTTTGTTTTCCCTTGGCTCTTCCTGTAGCTCCTTCTCTGATACCATTCTTTAAAGCTGCTAAGCTAAATTGCTTTTCCAGTGCAAGTTATTATTACAGTTTCCATGGTTAATACTGTTTGGGGTTTTTTGCTTAGCATCTTGCAGATTCACTGTCAGACCAAATCTCAAAGCTTCTGTTAGTTTATGTAAGGCTCAACAGTCAGACCATATTTAATATCAAGGCACTGTACTTTTCCTGGAGATCATAACTCTTTTAATTCAGACTACATAAAAGCCATGCCATTGTTGCAAATGTAAAATAAACTACTGTGGAATCTGAAACTGGCAAACCCAAAAGCTGCTTAGAAGAAAAAAAAAAAAAAAAAAGAAAAAAAGAAAAGGCAAAATATTTTGGATAAGCGTAGCTAGATGAAGAAACTGAGATCCAGCCACCCAGCTTCTGCTAGCCAGAGTTGTTGTGTCTGTGCAGAGTGATACAGTGCCGTGTGGAATTGCTAGCTCCTTTCTGGAGGTAGAATTGCTTTGTTTTCCTTGTGTTGTGAATGGTGTTAAGGTGTTCTATCTCTCAGTTGATGTATCAGGAGCTGTGCAAACATTTGTGCATCTGTTATTTTTGTGCTCCTTTTTCTGGGAGGTTCTGGATGCTAACAATGTCCATAGATTCTATGACAACTGAATAAAGCAAAATAATAAAAAGGCTTCAAGCACTGTTATATACAAAGGCGTAGCCTACTTTTCAGGAAGTTGAGGTACAGACCGTGCTATGCTGGGAGAGCATTCTCTGGAGTTACTGATGTTTGTTTATCCTCTTAAACCCTTCAGTATGCATTGTTGTTTGTTGGAGATGTTATATTTGTTTGACTGATATGGCTATTTTTATGTTTTTCTGCACTGTATTTGTCTGAGCTTTGTGCAGATCTGTCCCCTGAGTCACTAGTTAGAAACAGGAAAAAGAAAAAAGAAACAGTCAATTATTTGTTATATAGATGCAGTCTGAGGATGCAGAGAGCAGAGGCATTCTTTCTGATCCTCTCAAAACCTGTCCACTGCAATATTCCATTGTTGGCACCTATTTCCTTGGGGAAAGGTTGAGAGAATAAATACATGGCAGATCTTACTCAGGTTGCTATGAGTAAGCAACAGTATCAGTTCATTTGACCTATTTTAGAAGTTTACCTTAGAATGACATCAGCTTTGTTATTAGAAGGCCTGTTTCTTTAGACTTGATTAGTTGTTACCTGCACTTCTTGTGTCACTCAGCTGACACCTGAATATCTCAAATCCTTTCCTTCACTTTGCTTCTGGGTCTATAATGCCATGACAGTGAAGCTCCAAATTAAAAGTTTGTTTATGTCCTGGATGCTAGGTGTTGTAGTCCTCTTTGGGGTTGCGTGGGTTGGGGTTTTTTTTTTGCTGGCCTGTGATGCCTGAGCTAAGTTAAGATGCACCACTCAATTGTTTTGACATATCACATTTTAGGAGGTGGATGAACTCTGTGTATTTAAAAAGTTTAGTAGGAGAGTTCCTGGTTCTGAGAGAGAGGGTGCCACCATGGCATGTACTTTAATACAAAGTACTAAGCCTCTTACCGGGTTATGGCTCATGAGTGTTATTATGGGTCCTGCTAGCTGAAAAGCTCTTAAGCTTCTGAGAATGTGTGGATGGCAGCAAGGCTCAAAGGACTCAAGCTGCTGAAGGTGAGTAATCAGCTCTGTTCTTGGCCAGGCCATATTTGGCTATATTTTCCTATTATGCAAATACTTTTTCGTCTTCCTCGGTCACTGCATTCTGAAAAATAAAAACAATGTAGCCAGAAATGTCATTCAGAAAATTCAGAAGACTTACCAAACTAAACTGGTTTTGTGTATTCCCCTTTATCCAAACCTCCACAGTGATTGCTTTCTGATGGCTTGTTGTATACAGTTCATAGTGATAGAAATAATGCATCCATGCTTCTTAAATGACATTTTGTGAAATACTTGTGACACCATTGACTTTTAATATGTGACTTTCAAATAGCTTAACTTTACTGTTGTGGTTTCTTGCCTAATTTTTCACAATCTAGGTTATGAACAGACAGCCTAAAGTAGTAAATATATCGAGTAAGCTTTTTAAAATAGCTGGGTTTGCACAGTAGGCCTGAAGAGGCAGGGAAATATTCAGTATGCTGTGCAATTGCTACTGCACTGTATGGGTGCTCCTGCAGTGTATTAATAAAATAAACAATTTAGACAGACTGAAAGGAAAAAGAAATGCTTATATGAATAAAAACAATGTTTATCACTACACAACTTAGGTTTATATCCAAAGTCAGACTAGAGGGAAAAAAAGGCCCTGAGTGTACATTTCAGGAGCTCTATCAACTGTATAAGTGTGATTTGTACTCAGGAGTCATGAATTTGGTTTACATGAAGACACAGTAGGTATCTGTAAAGGATTATATCTGTAAAAGAATTGTTTCTTTTGTTCACTTGCATGTACTTTGGAGTTATTCAGCCTGGAGAAGGCTCTGGGGAGACCTTATAGCAGCCTTCCAGTACCTAAAGGGACCCTACAAGAAATCTGGAGAGGGACTTTTGCAAGAGCATGTAGTGACAGGACAAGGTTTGAGGGCTTTAAACTAGAAGACGCTAGATTTAGATTAGATATTGGGAAGAAATTCTTTCCTATGAGGGTGGTGAGGCTCTGAGCCAGGTGGCCCAGAGAAGTTGTGGCTGCCCCATCCCTGTCAATGTTCAAGGCCAGGCTGGACAGGGCTTTGAGCAACCTGCTCTAGTGAAAGATGTCTCTGCCTGGAGCAGCTGGTTTGGAACTAGGTGAGTTTTAAGGTCCCTTCCAAACCAAACCATTCTATGGTTTGTGGCAAGGACCCAACAAAGTGTGCATGAACTCATGCATTTTGTAAGCTAGAAGGTAACAGGATTAGAATATATTGTGTTGTTCATGATGGTGGTTTTCTCATTTAACTTTATGAGATGGTTATCTGTTAAGTTCAGTTTTCTCAAATCCACTATCGGTGCTCTGTGTTCAATTTTAACTGGGTCTGAAACCCAGCACTGATACTTTTATTCCTGTTAAATTCTGTTACCATTTTGTAATTAAGAAGGTTCTCTTTGTACCTGGTACAGGTAAAAAAATGTTTAGTGAAAGGGTTTTCAAAACAAGATATAAATACCATTTGTGGTATGTGTGCCACACCAAAGCGGCATAGAATCATAGAATAGTTACGGGTGGAAAGAACCTTAAGTTCATCAAGTTCCAACCCCCCTGCCATAAGCAGGGACACCTCACACTAAACCATGCCACCCAAGGCATCGTCCAACCTGGCCTTGAACACTGCCAGGGATGGAGCACTCACAACTTTCTTGGGCAACCCATTCCAGTGCCTCACCACCCTCACAGTAAAGAATTTCTTTCTTATATCCAATCTAAACCTCCTCTGTTTAAGGTTTAACCCATTACCCCTTGTCCTGTCACTACAGTCCCTAATGAAGAGTCCCTCCTCAGCATCCCCATAGGCCCCCTTCAGATATTGGAAGGCTGCTAAAACCTTTCAGAGCACCTTGGTCACATAAAGAGCAAGTTCAGTTACCCAGTACCCCAGTGAGTTACTGTGCAGCAGCAGCAGTCCTGAGACAGCTGGTAGGAGACATTTTCAGGCAGTCTGTCCCCTTCTACCCCGTTCTATAAACATAGAAGCAAAATTTATATGAAAGTTTTCAGATTTTTTTTTTTCCGTGCACTCTGCTGAGAAGAGGTTGGGGGTTAAAAACACAGACCAAAAATGTTAACAGAAAACCAAGAGACATTGCCCAGTGTAGTCTGGTTTTTCATTTCATACCATCTGATTTAAGAGTGAAGCGAGAGGGAGCATTCATTTAAGCAGCTGTAATGAAAAAAGATTGATTGAAAAGTCATTTTTGCTCCATTTCTTATGGATAAGAGTCCCAGGTGTCTGTTTTCCTTATATTTTCTTTTTAATGGCTGTTCCCTATTCAGCCCATAAGCTTCAAGGTCAGCTTCAGGTCAAATTACACTTGGCACAAGATGCTCAGCATCTGCAAACCCATCTATGGGATCCCTCTCCCTCCCCTCTTGCACTGGATCTTACATTCTGGGCTTCCAGCCTGGCAAACTATATTAAAGTAAAACACTTGGGGTACAAATTGTCATTTTTTGCCTTTAGGTGTCACGGTGGATGCCACACAGGTGAATGTCTTAAAAAGATGGCAAATGCTAATAAAACATGTAAAGTCAATGTGGAAAGTAATGAAAGAAAATGCATGTCTAACTACATCTAGACATGCTTAAGCTTGCAATTACAGACTGCTCGTGAAAGTCAAAGCATACAGGACAAACTTAAACATGGTAGTCTCCACATGTGTCCTACAACCTCGCATGCACATGAATGGTGAGGGACAGTTGATAACTCCTACTAAACAAATAAAGCCTAGCAGGCAGCAGAAGGAAATATGAGACTGTAAGAATGCTGAGTGGTAGGAAGGAGGGAATACTTTTATTGCCAGATATTGGATAAAATCCAGGCCTTCGGAAAGCTGGCTTATCATCAAGTGTTTAGAGGGTAACGACTAGAGGTATAGATTTTACACATACGTAGTTGCACACATTACATACATATATAGGCATTATCTGACATCTGCCCCATCTGTAAGGGTTAATAATTTACTTGCCTGACAGTATAATGTGGAAGACAGAAAATAGCATGCATTTGCTGAAATAAAAATATGAGGGGGGAGGAGGGAAGGAGGTGGAAAATAAGGAAAAGTATCTAAGAAAGAAAAAGAATCCAAAACCACAACTTCAGAAAAATCCCTCAGAAATCTGAACAGCCCATGAGTGATGAGCTCAAGCTGTAAGATGAATTTGCACTGTTCTGTGTGGCACTACAAAAGCCTTCCAGGAACAGTAGTGATTCCAGCTAGTTAGAAAATGGTCTGTAAGAGCTAAATGAAAACAACAGTCCTTTTCA
>JBCJKH010040838.1:0-30873 GCA_039877255.1 Loriculus beryllinus | reverse complement strand
GTGTCCCTGCTTATGGCAGGGGGGTTGGAACTAGATGATCTTAAGGTTTTCCAACTCTATCCATTCTGTGATTCTGTGATACAGGACTAGCTTTACTGTTTCAGTTATCCATTTTAAAGAACACTAATGGGTTGCTCTTTGACTGCAGGAAGCTGTAACAAACAGCTGTGGATCACCAACTAATCTTCATGAAGTTGAAAAACAACTGAAAGATGTAAGTTTCCTGTACAACACTGCAAGTACAAATCATCTGCATCAAGATGCATAAGAATGCCAATTATCACCATATATGGTTTTAGGTAGTGTGGGAACTCAGAGTAGTCTCTTCCAAATGGAACAATTCTGCGATTTAATCAGATGTAAAATCCATGTCCTTGTTCTTGCAAACTTACAGTTGCAATGATATTCTTTTATTTTATTCCACTTTCAAAATATGTTATTTTGTATTTATTTTATATTTGAGAATGAAATGTTAATTCTTCATAATGTGGGCCTAACTCATGAAATCTTCATTTTTTAAGTCATTTCCCCTTTCCAAGTAAGCCAGTCAGTATTTAATATTGCTGCAATTTTAACTTATGTTCAGAAACCTGACTTATCTTTCCAAATGAAGATGTTAATTGTTGCACAGAGAAGATTACTACACTTTGCAGCAGAATTAACTACTTATCTTTTTTAACTGTATAATATGTAACTTTATACTAAGAAATAAACTAATAATTTTGAAATCCGATAATTACCAGAGGCTTTTTCATTGTTCTTCTGTTCCTTTTCATGAAGGCACTTGAGAAAAACCAACAGTGGCTACTGTATGATCAACAACGTGAAGCGTATGTCAGGGGCCTGCTTGGAAGGATCTTTGAACTTGAACAGAAGTCAGATATAGGTAGCCAACAACAATCTAAAGAATTCAGTTCTGAAGGTATTGACTTTACTTTTTTTCCCAGAAGTGACCCAAACCATAGTTACCTATAGAGTAAGTTTTCTGAAAATAAATTGTAGCACAATAAAACAAAATCAAGCCTTTCTTCTCAACATTTTTGTTAAACAGTAAAACTTGGCTAAGTAAAATCTCTTTGCTTCCTGTTACTTGATCAACAGTATTTCATGTTCTTATCTACTTCAGGATGATTTTTAACAGCCATGACACTCTATTAGCAACCTTTCTGTTTGTGGAAAGTGTCAAGGGAAATATATATGTGTCTCCCATCCTTCAAAGTACACTTTCAACCTACATAATGGATGCATTAAGGATTTATTAGCTAGGTGTGGATCAGGGTTTTTAAATTTACTTGTTTCAAGATAAATATTATAAAAATGACTCAAGACTGCCATGTTCTTCACTCACCCGAACACTTGTTACAGAGCATGAAAACCTGTCATAGGTTTTGGCAGCTATCCAGAGGAGTGTTTTGCAATATCAATCCAGCCACCTCTATTTGCTTCCGTGCTATGCAGCTCCTCAATAATGAGCACCCTCTCAGTACCACACATTCAGATTGACCAGAATGTGCAACAATATTACAGTGACATTGAACAAAAGAACCAGAAGGGTTTGGCTTGCTTTTCTTATTATCTAATCCTTGATTTTGTATGTGCTGCAACTGACCTGCAAGGTAAATTCACTAGAATTAGCACCATCTGGAGCAAGAGCATGTTCACAGGTACTTGCCACTTAGTAATTCAAGTGCAGTGGCTTGGTTTCTGTATTACTGCTTGAATCTTTATGGAAAGCGGTAAAATACCATAATCTTGTTTTGGTGCTGTTTAGAAATCCATGAACAGTATTTTAGAGGGAGGCAGACTGAAGTAGCTGACCAGGAAATATAGCTCAGAATTACTGCAGTCAAAGTTTTGTCATTGGAACAGCCAGGAGACTAGGAGTAAAGAAAGTTCCTCTCTTCAATCAGCTAGACAGTAGCAAAAATCCAGGTTTCTAAGAACTTAGCTGTACAAATTGAAAGTAGATATGGCAAGTTTTTCCTTGGAAAAAACTCCATGTGTATCTGAGCATCTTGCCACCCTATAAAACAGTATTGCTATTTAGAAGGTAAGGCTTAGTTTGCAGTCAAGGGGAGAAAGAACTCCTTTCAAGCAAGAAACTCTTCCTTGTAAATTACAATTTGAAGAATGAGGTGAAGCCTTCAATAAGAGAAATGACAAAGTTAAGAAATTTGCAGTGCCAAAAATCAGCAAAGCCTGTGAAATTCTGCATTCCCTGTTCTGTTTCTAAGTATATTTTTTATTACCACTGAATTTATACAGCCTGCCTCTTCGTTTGCTTTTATTTTTTTTTTTTTCCTTATTTGCTTGGGCCAATAGGCAGAATTTTTTCAAGCTCTGGTTGAAGTAACAGTCACTAGCCATGAAGCAGGCTTTTTTAAGTAAAAGAATCCCAGTCCTTTCTATTTCCAATTTAGAAGTAAATAATGGCATACAATTTGAAGAAGATAGTCTGCAAAAGATAATGGATTGTCTGGCTTTGGTCAACAGTGGTGAAATACAGCCCATCAGCTCCCCGAGGTATCTGGGGAGGGAGTAATGCCAGAACCTCAGTTAAGGAGATTTAGATTTGGAAGTGACAATCTGGTGTCTTTGGGCTTTGATTCCCATGCATCTGTGTTATGCATGAGGCCACATAAGAACTACGTGTAGTACATAGAACTTGTATAGTCAGGGCAAAGGCTGTATTGTTGCTGTATGGCTTAATGAAGGAAGCTATAGCACAGAATACTATACACAAGCTAAGCTGCAGTTTCCAAGTAAAACTATGTTGGCAAGGAGGCTTTACTGAAAGTTGTTTTAGCTAAAGTTTGGTACTAATCTGAGCTGTGTCGATTTCTATCATTATGTCTTAAAATACTGTGAAGGATTTGGTGTTCTGATAGTGTTTTATTTTGGGTTTTTTCCTCCCACATTACTGTCTCAATTATTTCTGACACTTTAAGGTCATCTACAAGAGGAAAAGCAAAAATATTATGACCAGCTGTTACTAACTGCTAAGACTGATCTCGAGACTGAAAGATGCACTGTAACCCAGCTAAGATCTGAACTTAACAAATTCAAGAAGAAGTACGAAGAAACACAACAAGAAATAATGAGCTTAAATGCCTTACTGCAGTCACAACAGGCTTCTGCAACTAAGACTCTAGAAAATGAAAATAAAATGAAAGAAGAGAAAGTGCAAAGATTAAAACAAGAAAATGAAGCTATTAAACGACAGCTCAGAGAAGAAAAGAAAAAGTCTGAAGATCTTTTATGTCAGGTAGGTGGATGCATTTGGAAGTTCAGGATCCATTTGCAAAGAATCAAGAGAGCTGAAAAGTCATACTGAGTCAGAATGGATCATTCCTCACCCTGGCGACTGTTCTTTATGTATTGCTAGACTTAGGTCCTTCTCTTAAAACTGAATTCTTTAATATATTGGTTTGCATCAAAATCAAACTCTTATTTTTTGTTATTTAAACATGGAAACTTCACTTACTTGTTCACTTGTTTCCCTGGTTTTGTGGGACACAAAGGGAGAAGCAAGAGAATAATTTATTCTAATCTAGTTCATCCTCAAGATAAAGAAAAATTAAAAGGAAAGATAAAAAGTCAAGTCTGTACAGGCTACTTTATCATGCAGTCCTAACTGTGGAATATCACTGATATGTGCTGTCTCCTGGCTGCTGCAATGCACATGTGGCCTTGTAGTTTCACTTCCTGGTTGAGCAGCTATGCCCCTGGATAGTGCCTCCAGCCAACGACCGTGGCCGTGCAGCTGGAGGCTTTGGTTTGTTTGTTCCTGCATTTGATTCTCTATGTAATGCCATGCATAGTAACTATGCAGGCATACCTTAGTACTAGAAAGCAAGGGCCAGATAAGCAAAGGAAGGGATGGACTGTAAGTTGTATCTGTCTTGAAAACAGCTATGGTAGAAACCCCTGAGCAGAGTTCTGTAGTTACAAAGCTAAGAAGTGCCCATCAGGCTGCTCAGTACTTGTGGTTTATGCTGTTGCTAGATTTGTTCTGTGGCTTTTGCATCAGATTCTGACTGTTCCAAAGAGTACCATGATGACTTCAGTTAAAAAAATTTTCTTCTTGATTTTTCCTTCCTTCCTTCTCTTTTTGAGCTTAATGAATTTGACATCTCTGGCTGATAAGAAATGGGAGAAGACATATATGTGCTGTATGTTTGTATTTAAAAATATTCAGTGCTTCCCTCCTTTTGTTTGGAATATGAGGACTTTGCTGCTTCCCCTGCATGGAGAGTTACAGTGGTACAGTGGGGCCTGGTGTCTTGGAATATTCCTATAAGCATGGTGTTACTAACAAAAAACCAAAACAAAATAAATCTATTGTTTCTTCTTTCAAACACACAATCATGACCATACATCTGCTGAAGAGAAACTGGAAAGTCCCTCTTGAAGGAGTCCTACTTGAGGAGTCTTCAGGGCATCTAAATAAGATACACTTGCTGCTTGGAGAAGTTTGAGGTCAATAACAAAGCAATACAGAGCTGAGAATAAATATAAGAATAAAATTCTCATAGCCTACTTTGGTGCCTGGAGCAACAGTTTAGCTCTCAAAACACAAGCTGCTTCTCTCTGGTTAATAATGATTAAAAGGAGGTTGTTTGGGGGTTTTTTGGTGTTTTTTGTTGGGTTGTGCTTTGGTTTTGTATTTTTTTTTAGCTGACCAACAGCATTCACTATAAAGGTGCTACCTGCTGTTAATTGAGGATATTTAATTGTATACATTTACATAATCCATTATAATATAGCACTTCCTGAGTCTTGAACTTGTTCTGTAAAAAAAAAAAAGCATTGCTTGTTTTCTATTAAGATCATGGTGTGTTACCACAAATACAGTTTTGTGTGCACATTTTTGTCTGTGTTAGGCAACTGCCTAAGAAAGTTAAGGTTTTTGTTTCCTCAATGCAATAACAATGTTTCCCTGGGGAAACCCCAGGGGAAAACCCTAGGGAAGTACAGACATTTGGATTTGGTTTGTCTGTTGCATACCAGGCATACATTTTCTGTTGGTGTTGGAATATAGAAGTTTACTTCCACCCATTTTAGAGTCATTATTTTTTAAGCTTATTAACTGTTGTATATGGAATTTTGTTAAAAATGTTTCTCTTCCTTGTAGGTGCAACTTCTTCATAAAATATTGCTCAAACAGCAGGAGGAACACAGTAGGATAGCTTTGTTGGAACAACAGGTACCCAATTACATGCTGAGATGCTGATACTTAATTTGTATTATACACAGGGGCCTTCTAGACTAACTTCAAATTTAAGAATTATTAATATATTAAATAAAGTAATACAGTTGAATATTCATGCCTAGTAATCTCTTGATGCTTCCAAAAATTGTCATGTCTCAAGATGAAGACCTATAACCTTTCACAGGACGAGGTCTTGGGTGACATGGTTTAGTGCGTGGTGTCCCTGCCTATGGTAGGGGGTTGGAACTAGATGATATTAAGCTCTTTTCCAACCCTAATTATTCTATGATTCTATGTTTTCTCCACAGTCACTTGTCAACTGTGTAGCCTCAGATTAGGTATGGGAAACATGCTAAAACCAATCAGCTCATTGAGGTTTTGTAATACACTCTTATAAAGTTATACAAATAATTGCATTGCTGTATTTTGCATCTTCTCTATTTTTTTCCAAGTACATTCTTACCTCTAACTGATGGTGGGGGGGGGAATCTTTCATTTAATTTCTAGGCTTGGGTGTACAGTATTATCCATAGTTCTTGTCCAAATTATCTTGATACAAGAAAGATCCTGGAGTAGAAACTGTCATTTTTAATGAGAACTTACACATACGATTTTCTGTAAAATGCTCAGCTTAAAATTGCAATACAGCTTGAAGTGTGTTCCAACCAAAATAATTTCAAATTCCACCTCTGCTAGGGGAGAAGATTTTCATGATTGGGCATGTATGAATTGCACTGTAGTGAAAGCAACAAGGGACTTATTTTTTTTTTCTAAAATTACATTATAAGATATAATTGCAGAATAAAACTTACTTTATATAGAAGAGGACACCCCCTCCCCCAGTTCTTAATAATTGTGACCTTAATTCTTTACTTTTCACTCTGGGGGGTTGCCTCATCCAGATATGCACCACAGACTTTGAGAATAAGCATCTTGATCAACAGAACTTGCAGCATCAATTAAATGAAGTCCTTAAGGAACTGCGCGAGGCTAGGGAGCAAATAGCCCGTCTGAAACCTCTGGTATGTATTGAATAACTTGCAGGTAAATTTAGTCATGGATTTTGCATAAATGTTCATCTTTTCACATCTTATTTCAAGTGTAGTGAGTCTTCTGTTCACGTCATCAAATATTCCCTGTAGGTCCTTACATCCTTTAAGTGTGTGTCTGCAAGATGCAGAGCCCTATGTCAGCTAGCTAGGCATCATTTTTCTTTACAGCATGCATGCAGACCTAGTACAGCAGACCCAGAATAGTCAGGTTCCTGAATGGGGAAAGTAACTGTGTTTTGTATCACAATGTGTTGTCTAGTTTTGTCTGTTGTACAATGGCAAAGCTGCATTATGCTTCTATTCAGTCTTGCTGCTGTTGAGTAGGATGGAATCCAGAAACATAGAAGTTGAATTCCTCCCCCACCGCCATCTGATGCAGGATGGGTGGGCCATTAAAACCTGGGGCTTTCATATCTAAAAAGACAAGCTCCCTACTGCAATGAATAAAGAAATCTGTTGTATTGTGTGGACTGTGGTTTGTTTGCTGCTTATTATATAAGCCCAAGAAAGCCACCTAGACTTGAACCCTAAGCTTAATGGAGAAATTTATAGGGAAAGATTAAGTAGTAAGCAAGCCATCGATCTGTTTTTCTCTGCTGTATCCAGGATTGCCTAACCTTGTAAGATTAGGTGATAGCTGAGTAAGACTGTCAAAACTGCAGTTCTAGATTTAAATGAGCTTCAAAATGGAACCCATATTCCTCATTAGATCAGGTCTGGGGCTACTGTGATTTTTACAAAGAAGATGAAAGCAAAAGTTCGTAACATGTTGCATACGAGGATTTCTTCTGCAACTCTGCCAGACTGCCTTCCCTTTTAGTTGTAGGTAACTTGGAAGTATTTTCTCAAAAGAGGAAGGGAATGGAATGAATCCAGAGATTCTGATGTTCTTCACTCACTTCACAACACTTCAACATGTGTTGCCCCTGGGAGAGCCCCACTTGCTAAGACAGCATCTGCTGCTGCAGCTGCCTGGGGAGACCACTGGAAAACTTGTCTGCTGGGAGTAGAGTAAAAGTTTGGGCAGAGCAGGGAAGTTACATCTTTGAGTTCCTCTGTGCTAAGAAGCTGGAGGAGCAGCTGTCAAATGGACAATTAGGTGCCTTTTGCAGTTGGGGACAGAGTTCATGACAAAAACTTCACACATGGGATCAGAAGGAGAACTGAAATTACAGTAGAGTTTTGGGAAAGGTAATTAGACATTATCCTATGTAGAGGTGATCGAGGCATCATTTTATTAAGGGAACATAGTGTGTGAGCAGGTAGGAAGATAGTTGGGGAAGGACTCCCAGTCAGACATTAAAACAGGAAAACCTGTTTTAAATAGTCTGCAGAAAGGCTAGCTGCAATCTAATCTTAATGTGTCAGAACTGTACAATAGGCCCTCTGTTAGCACTACTTGGCACAAGTAGCGTCGCTGCATTAACTATCTTTAAAATTCTACCCTTAGTGCTGTAATACACACAGGGCTTATGTGCCATCAAACCTTAGTATCTGATCAGTGCATGCATGCCCCAACCTTACACTAAATCTTTTCCAGAAACTCCAGGAATCTGGACGTGTGGAACTGCAAGAAGACTTGCAAGTTGCATTTGAAGAGAAGCTGACCATGTATGATGGAAGTCCTTCTCCAAAACATTCCAACCTTCTTGATGAAAGTTTTCTCGAGTGTCCCAGGTGTAAAATGCAATATCCAACAAGTCAGCATAGAGAATTACTAGCACATATTGACTTTTGTACAGCTTGAGCTCCAAACGGACTTACTATATTTGCTTTATACACAGTCAGTGTGCTCTTCTACGAAGGCAAAAGATCTTTTCAAAGCCTATTTTTTGCCTAAGGTTATATAAAGGACTACTAGTTTTATAACACGGTTCCAGAAAAACATCATAGTAATTTATTTAGCCTCACATGGCTGTTTTTGCAAAAAAAATAGCTACTGCATATTTGGTTGCCAATGGAAATATTTTTAGAATGAGGAATATCTTCAAATAGGAAACTACTGACTTATGTTTTTTGCACTATTAAAAATGGGAGCAGTAAAAGCACACCTATTGTGTCAGACTTTATTTTAATGTTTGGCATATCCAGCTCTTGGCTGGTGATTCCTGATAACTGTGCTTGTACCATAACTGACAGTTAACTGCAGAAGATTTTTGGCCTTCATGGTGAACTGTATATATATTTATGTATACATGGGGTATGTGCATGTGTGTAGTGTACGTACTATGTATAATTATATATGTATCATACATGTGTAATGTATCACCATCTTGATACATAAAAACTCAGGAGGGTCATGTTAGATCTTGGTTGCTTAAGATCCATGTTGAAAACCTCAATCATAAGTAGTTTATTTTCCTGAACTACAGTCAAAGGTGACTTAGAGCTCATACAAAAATGCTGAACAAGGTTTAAGCTCTTCCAAAAAAATAAAATGCCATTGGGGAAAAGCAAATTCCTAGCAAATACGAACTCTTTCTTGGTACTGGAAAAAGTTTGTATTTCAAAGTGTCAGACACAACTTTTGAAGTTTGGGTGTAGAATTATACTGAATTAAACTTGCTTGCACTTCTGCATTTTAGAGGTTAAAGTTGGGAAATGTCAGTTATTCCATCTGTTATATTTGACAAATATCCCAGTTCAAAAAGGCAGTTTTTAATAGATTGCTCTAGTGGATTTGAGCTGTCACTGTATTTTGTTATTAATACAGAAAACAAGTCAGCAATAAATTCTTGAAACAAGTTAGAAATGGGCAAAAAAAAAATCCTTTGTAGATTTGCAATCACAGTATTATCTTCCTTTGGCACTTACTGTAAACCAGGATCTGTTGCAAGCATCTTACTCCTTGCATCCATAGTTAAGTCCAACAAGCAGTTCCTTCCACAAAAATTAAAGTGAGGAAATGTTACAAAGATACAGTAGTTAAGAGAAATTTGCTTCTTTTGCACTTTTATGGTTTGCTGAGGACTGAAATTCCCCAGGTCTGTCTCTGCCACACTGATTGTGATTGCTAGGTAATATCAGCTTTTTCCATCACATTTTGCTGCAAAGTTGTGTGCATTTACCCCATTATGTTCACCCTAATCTCTGATGGTTAAACATTATTCTTAAATCTGATGGTGTCTTCCAGGTTGTTTTCAGTAACTATTATAATATCAAGTGATGCTATTATCAATTAAATCTAGTGTTCCTGGGAAAGAAAATGTTAAAAGCTATTAGCTTTTTATCTGAAATGTGTTTGCCAAATCTTTTGTATTAGCCACTATCTCTCCACTTTTCAATTTCACTGACTGTGTCTCAGGCTAATGTTTGTGTTTGACAATTTTGCTCAATTGTAGCTACAGCTTTTTGACCAAAGATATGATGAACTAATGAGTAACAAAGAAATTATGCTTCAGAATCTCAAGGTTTTTCTATGAAGAAAATTGTTTTAATTTCATGGTTTTCTTTTTAAATATTTTTTAAGTTCAGTATAATGACTGTGCTTTTTCTTGCAGCCTAATATTTTTAATTTCTAATTAAACTACTTTTGGAAGTTTAAGTTAGTTGTCTTTTAAGAACACACCAGTCTGCTGGCATTCTATTCCCAGTTGCATACTTAGCATAGTTTCTGCAAAAGGAAGTTCTGATCTTTTATGTATTATAGATGAAGTAAGTTTGCCTGCTACAGGCCAGCAATCTTCAGTAGCATAAGCCACTTTTTCATTAGAAACAGGTACTGTAGAGCGAGAATCATTAAGTTGATAATGTGATAGCCTTTAAAAAGTTTTGTTCATTCCAGCACCTCTTCTGAACTTTAGTTCAGTCCTACCTGCTAAATATTAGACCTAAGCACAGAAAAACCCTTCCTGACATCAGGGTGGTACATGTTGAAAATTACCAATATGACATTCTAGTGCATCAGAAGACCTATTTTGAAGGCGTTACCACAAAGAATATTGTTGTCACATGTGACTAAAACCAACTATAGAACTCCAGAAAGCAGCAGATCGTTTCACTGTTTTTTCTCTAGAACTGAAAATTATTTTTTATCCTAAAAATAGATGAACAATAAAAAGGGCTAAAGGTCTGCTGCTCCTCTCTCTAGCCATATGCAGGACAGAGAGGTTTGTGCCTAGTGAGCTCATCTTAATGCTAGGATTTAGCTGCAAATTTAGTTCTTTGTAAGGCAGGAGGTAATTTTTAAAATGCTGTTATTTCAAGCAGTTTGTGTTTATAATTTCAGGAGTGTTTTTCTGAGTTATGTCCATTTTAAGTAATTGAACCTCAACCTGGCAGAAATTCTGTGAAATCTGCATCATTTGAAGATGTTCTGGGGAAGCTTCTGGATTAATACACATATTCACCAGTACTAGCATATTCATAAACCCTGGCTTTCACATACTATGTTCTTTGTAAACAGCAAGCCAGTGTGAAATGGGTTTGATGCCATGGGTGTGGTTGTAAAGATAGCTCAACTGCATAACAACTGACTTTACACAAGGAGAGCCGCTTGTGAAATAATGATGGCTCTTATTTTCTTACATCAAATGGATCAACTTCTCATAATTTGTTTGCTTGTGCAGCTTTTTCTCTTGCTCTTGATTTTGATAACCATTTTTCACAGTTATTTACTATGTGCCAGTAACTGTACTACAGATGTAAGGCAAACTATACAATAAACCACTTACATTGAACTGTGCAGATAACATGACAGGGAGGTGTAGTGCCAGTTATGCTGTAACAGAATCATGCCGAACAGCACAAATATTTAGAGACAATGGGATGTCATTGTTTATCTGACAGAGAATGCTAATGTAAATGGTGCGGTGTCTTCAAGAAAACTAGGGGCAATATTGGTCTTGTGGAATCTCCAAAGCAGAGAGGGGAGAAGTTTACAAGCTACGAAAATGTAGCAGTAGAGGAGATCTGACCATTTCTACTTTAATCTCGCAATCCACCTGTCCATTAGTTTCCATATCTCATAATCTGATTGGACTGTTAAGATTACAATAACAGCTGTGGTTATGGTTTTACCTTAAAAATTATAAGCTATTATCTCTATCACACAAGACAGATGCAGTACAGAGAGTAACACGAGCTCCATTATGTACAGTGGTACTATGCAACTCGGAATACTGCTTACAGCATCTCTAAATCTTTTCCTTTCTCTAAAATGTGACAGAATTACGTACGCTGCAGCAAGGGAAGGTCCTGCTCAAAGTCTCTCTGGGTGTTAAAAAGATAGCTCTGTTGTCAGTATGGGGGTGTGTTTGGGTTTTTGTTAAGGCAGACAGCTGCAGCAAGGCAGTTGCTTATCTCCCAGGGAAGGACAGTGCAGGATTGTGTTGGCTCAGTGAGCAATTGTGTTGGAGAATTCTGCAGCATAGGTGGGATTTTAAAAGGTAGATAAGGAAATAAAAGTTTTACAACATGATGAATAAACAGGCTCTTATATGTTTTACAAGTAAGCTTGCATTTTCTTTTCAATCCAGATAGGATAGCTGGAATACTGTATGCGATTTTGACTATTATACTTCAAGAGCAATTCAAACTAATGTGAATGTAGTAGAAGTCTTTCAGGTGTCTGGAAAATTCATGAAAGAATCAGGACTATGCAGTCTAGAAAAGACCATGAAGGAAAATGACAAAATTTCATACAGAGGGAAGAAGTAGCCTTCCTGTGCTCAGTGAAAAGAGTAACAGGCTCAAAATTGCACTAGCAGAAATTCTGACATAAGGAAAATCTTTCTGGTGGTTGGAGTAGAGCAGTGAAGCACATCACTTACAGAGGCTGCAAAATCTCCACCACTGGAGATTTACCAGGCACTTGTGTAACTACCTAAACCATTCCTGGCAGGTAAGGTTGCCTCAGGTCAGGGACATCAGCCAGATGAGTGCTCACAGTCTCTTGAAGCCCTATTTTTAATGACACATCTAGACCTGCAAAAAAGCACACCAAAAGATTTAAATCACAAAAAAAAAAAAAAAAAAAAAAGCAGCTAACAATGCTTACTCTGCACTGACTTCCTGTTATTTCACTTCCATGCAAAATTAGTAGCTACTGCACCAGAAGTCAACATAACAGTTTTACCGCACCTTGTTTCTCAACTGGAATATTGCTGGCATTTCTATGTATAAAATTCTAGTTTGAGAAGACAAAGTCATTTCAAATCAATGTTTGCACTCAAGCATCACAACCCTGATTGAAAATAAGACAAATGACACAAGTGCAACATGATGTCACTTAATTCCCTAATGTTGGGAAATGCCTCATTCCTACACTATTTTTATGGACAGTGCCATGCTGTCCAGTTCTTTGGCATCTGGGGAGTTTGGGCTCCCCTCCATAGGATGCTCCAGGATCAGGATTTGAGAAGCCAGGGTATTGCATAGGAGCCAGCCAAGCCAGCCGGTGAGAAACATGGCTCCTCAAGAAAGGCTAGGTGCACAAAAGGAGGTGCTGCTGAGGATTCACAGATGCAATTTCTCTTCTAGCATTGCCTGCTTACAGCAAACCAGTCCCTTCTTGCAAAAAGGCAGACTAAATAGGATACACATTCATGAAGTGAGATCCTTTACACATAGTCCCCTTCCAGATGTGGAACAGAGCTCCCCACCAGCAGTCAGGGATTCATTTTGCTGTCTCCCTGACCAATCAAAAGTTTAAGTATTTCATGCTGAATTAATGGTTTCAAAAAGAGAGAGCAAGGTAAGGTGCCTCAGAATATCCTATAAGAAACAAGCCTGGGACGTTATCAGAGTGATATCCAGCTGGCTTCTTGACAGAAGTGCAATCAGGTTTAATTTCCCTGATCAGCTCAAAACTGGTGAATGACCACAGTGCCTCAGCAAAAGCATGGGTTTACCAATGTAAGAACAGTGATCGTGTCAGTGTTATCTCATTCAACTAGAAACAAAACTATACAGCCTAAGTCAGGCATCCATGCTTTCTGCACACGGTGTATAAGAAGCTCTAAGTCATTTCTCATCAATCATCTCAAACAACCACTGATAATGACAAACATGAACAGTGTGGGAAATCACATCATTTAGCATATTATACTTGGTAAGTCAGGAAGGTTTACAGCAGTATCTAAAGCGCTATCTGTACTTTCTCTCACTGGTGTTGCAAGAATGATTGTTCTGTTTCTCCAGCCCTTGATTACTGCAAGCTAAGTACAAGCCTTGCCTTCCAGGATGTACAGATTGTCCTGCAGCAGACAGGCACACTGTAGACCTTTTTTCATAAATGTCTGACTTTTAAAGGCATAGCTTTTATCCCAATTTTGACCTGAAGAACCCCTGTTGCTCCCAGCAAATTACTCTTCTAAAATGAAACAAGGGAAAGCAAGCAAGATTCTCCTTCAACCTCATGAATAAGAACATTCTCTAATCATGTGGTTCTTGAATATGAGAGAAAATGATGACATCTGTAATCCCTGCACTGAGCACAACCCAGCAGACCAATGTGTTCAGAGAATATATGAATACATCTCATGAGCAAAAGAGGATGATGACTTGTTTGTAAATCCTTCAGAGGCACACCATAGAATTTGCTCTGATGGCTCTGCATCAAAGTTCAACAGCAGGAATCCAAGTAACTTTTTGCACACCTGAAATTTAGTAAAGGTCCAATGGCACTTAAATATCAGACTATAATTCACCATGTAAATCTCACTCAAGGTCTCAGTTCCTTGGTGAGAGTGTTCTACCAGATTCTGCGATGTCCAAATGAACCATTCTGATACCCTATATCCACTGATAAACTCTCTAAATCCATGGGCTAAATGTGTAAGTGTACTAGAGTATCTAAAACTGTTAAGGAACAACCTCACTTAGAACAATCTAGCTGGAGCTGAGTTACCCTGGTGAGGCTTGGTTAGCATGCAGCATAACGGAGATCATGCCCTTCCAGGGAAATTCTCTGTTAGATGGATTATGTGCTTACATTTGCACTTGATTCAGAAAGAAATTGCTTCCTTACTGCAAGTCATGAGGAAATCATTCAATGTTGCTGCTGGCAAAACCTTTGGTGGTCTTGACAACAAAAACCTGACCCACCTATTATTAGGAAGCACATCGACTGAGAGTATTATCAGCAGTTCTGTTTCTCACTGAGGCATTGGTCAGTAATGCTGCTGCTGCAGCTTGAAACTACAGCACCCTGGCACATAACCCAGGAAGCACACCAGCTTCTGATGGATACTGACCACAGGAAAATGAAACTCCTTAGAGGAAACAGAGATTAGTTCTCGATGTAATCACACAGATCCATAGAAGCATTTGGTATTTTCAGTGAACACTGGAGAGGGTGAGCTTGCTACTATATGAAGACAAACAGATGCATTTATATTTGTACTGCAAGTTTAAAATTGTCCTTTAGGCATTGGTGTAAATGCTTCAACTTCCTGATATAAAAGTATACAAAGGGTGAGCAGTTAGAAAACTTCCTAAAAAGCAAAATAAAACAGATTTGCATTTGAATCAAGCCTTAAAATAGCATAACTTATAAGCACAGAATTAACAGTGTCCAGAAGCAGAAGAGCTGCAATATGGTATGCAAAAACAAAAGTGAAAAGAGAGAGGTAACCCTGCTTGACACTTATGCTAAAACCCTAATATAGACACAGCTTGAGTCACCTACAAGATTGGAACATCTTTTGTGAAGACAAAAAGTCAGCGTTTCTAATGCAATGAATTTAAATCACTTAGCAAACATTAAATATGCAATACATCTGTTACAGACTTCAGTACTATTTAATCACTGTGATACAGGTGCATGAAAATAGACCCAAAGACTTCAACACCAATCTACATGTAAGAGGATGCATAAATAAGGTAGAAACTTTCTTAGGTCATGTCCAAATGGAACCAGAATCCCATCTCCCAGAATCACCTAGCCCAAGAGGTCCCTCTCTCTGGGAATATTTCTTATGCTCAAGAAATAAATAAGCTGAACCATCTCCATCTGTCATGCCAGCTCATGGTTGTCAGGACACAGTCTGAAAAAAAGAGCTTGACTTACGGTACCAGGTAACACAGCTCTTACCTGCTGTAGAGAAGGCAAAGACTCAGGTTTTCAGTCAGGATGAAAACAAAAAGTGAAATAAGATTTTTGCCTGCTAGACTAGCTAACCAGCTCCACAGAGGTCCCTGCAACTTCCATTTAACCTGGAACAATGAAACATGAGTTGACTCCATGTTTTGCTATTTCTGAGTGCAAAAGAGCACATACGTTGAAAAAATTACATAGGTAGGTTGAAAAAAATATATAGGTTAAGTAACCATAACCAGTTTCCAAGCATTCTGTTAATCACTTCCTTGTCTTAAGCACACATAGTGTATATACTGCACACAGCATCTACCTATTAAGAGTAATGCCAGAGTAGCTCTGTTGAAGTTATGATTCCTGCCTTCCTCAGATTTCATGTTGTGATGGTTGCTATGACTGTCGTTACCCAACAGCAAATACAGCTTTTGTACTTCACGGGAGGGAAAACAAAACTATTTTTTTATATAATGGCTCCATTAGACCCATGAGTAATCAGACAGGTTTTCTTCCTGCAAGGACCTCCCATTCATTTCATAAACCCCCTTGGAAACATGCATGTTTCTTCACACTTCTGCTGTCCCCAGGCACAGGATTTTGCACACAAGTCAACATGAAGCTCACTCACCAATAGCAGACTAAAAGCAGCATTTTGCTTTGGTTCTCCTGAGCAAACAATGGGCTTATGCCAAGTGAGATTCTCATTCCACACCTAAGGACCAAAGTTAAAGATGATCCTTTCTAAAGAAGATCAAGGGTCTATGCAGATACTTCCACACATCGTCTCCTTTTCAAACCTGCTCCTCTATGGCATTCCCTTCTTCCCTGATTGAAAATATCCTCATTGCTTCAATATTCTGCTTTGATGTTTCTCTCCCTGTTTTCTTTCCTCTGTTCCATTCTGATTTCATTTTCCACTAATGCCAAAGGCTATAAAGATTTCATTCACAACAAAGTTTGCAGTTATCTCTGCTACCATTTCCAACTGCTCCCCACCCAGGCCCATCCTGTTAATGACTTCCAAGTTTTCACACAGGTACAATTAGACTTCTGATGTGGCTCTCTCCTAGCCTCTGTTCAGAGCTGACCACATCACCACCACCAGCTGCCCAGGACTGCAGGGATAGTTTGTCAGCTTGTATGAAGTCCCAGACATGTAAGGTTGTGACAATTGGGAAGTATTTGCTGTATTTCAAGATTCACTAATCATTTCACAGAATCAGTCCATAGCAAAGCCAATATAAATTGTGACTAGATATGTCAGGCTTTGATCATAAGTATGGATAATCATCCTTAGTAGTTCTATTAAATTTGCTGAAACTTTTGCAATATGGGTGCAGATTTTTTTCTCCCAGCAAATGATGTAGAATAAAATCTGTGTTTTGAGACACTTGCTAGTCACTTGTGTTGCTGGCTGCCAAAAAAATCATCTTTGCAAGTTTTCTTATTGTCTTCATTTGAGTTCATAGTTCATAGCAGCCACCCACTTAACAGCAGATCTGCCCACAATTCATATGGTCATCAATCAGCAGGAATTAGTAGGAGCATCTCATCCACCTGTTCAAGCTGCCCTGCAAACTCCCTGTTTGATGAGACAGCACAGACAGCTAGAACCACTTACAGCTCGAGAGAAAACATGCTAATTAAAATCTGTTCTCCTCTGGCAAGGACATGGGAAGCAGTCCAGGAAAGATCTCACTCTTGTCATTCTTCATTAGGAGATTGTTCCTTAGAAGGACCGAGTTTCTGGAATCTCCCTAATCTGGAATCCCCACTAATGCCATTGCGTAAGTGGATGATGGCAGGGTCACACCCAAGGTACATGGAAGCACCGCCTGGTCACCTGGTCCCATTGGCACACAGGTTTGGCATAACTCTCACCTAATCAAAAGGTGTAGCTCCATATGGCCAAGTCTGTAACTGTATCCTTAAGCACCTGCTCTGGCATCAAGACAAATTAATCCATCCAGAGCTGCCTGAAGTTGCACAGCTGTTTACATACTTCACGAAAACATGAGACATTATCTGCCTGTCCATGACTATTTATGTGCTTTACCTCCAGACCATTTCCAAATCATCTGGAGTGAAGAGCGCAATCAGAAAGGTCTACTTTCATTCACAACTAGAGCAACTGCTTTCAGGAATTGCCCAGAGGCAAGATGATTATTTTCTAGGTATGTCTTAATTTACCAGGCTTCTTCAGCAAGAACCCATAACAAAGGGCAGGTAACACCCAGCATCGGTTTAGCAAACAGACCTCCAAAATCAAGACAGTGGCACTTTGACACTTCCCCTCCATGCCAGACCACAGTTAGCACAGGACTGCTGTTTCAAAAGCCACTGTCAAGACATGAGGCGATGGATAAATTCCTCTGTTTTTTACCTCAGAGCAGTGCTGATTATCCCAGGCTCCCAAGAAGAGCTCTTGAAGCAGTCTGACAGCCATCCCTTTGTTTTAAGCCATGTAGAGACCCCAGCTGAGAGAGCAGGCTGGCTGGGTCTGTGTCACTGGTGCCCCAGGGGCCTGCCTGTACAGCAGAGCAGGGCTGACTCTGGAGAAGGTGACCAGGCCTGAACCCCTCAGCATTGAGGTGCCAGAAACCAGCTCACCCCTTCCTGCCTCCCCTCACACCGCAGCCTCACCTTTGTGTGAGCTGCACCGTGTTTGCCCTCCCACTTCCTTGTTCCACACCGGTGCAAGGGCCATAAACCACCTGGAGCACTCAGCAGCACAGGCAGAGGGAAGAGGAGGGAAGGGGATGGCAGCCAGCCCCCTGCTCTGTGTTGGGAGGACACCCCGGGTGCCACCGTGGTGGCTGGGAGCTCAGCCCTTTCCCTAGGGCTGGCACCACTGCCTGCGGTGGGTCCCTCATGCCCACTGGCCATCCTCATGCTGGGGTCCAGGAGTGCACCGGGGGAGAACAGGTCCTACTTCCCCTTCTTCTCAGACTTCAGGGGCTACAACGTGACGGCCCTGCGGATTGGCGAGTCATCGGCCCTGGCCTTCATCTTCCTGCTGGCCTTGGCAGGAAACATCTGGGGCATCTACCTGCTGGTGCGACGACAGCACCGGCTCTCTGCTGCCAACTGTCTCGTCCTCAACCTCTTCTGCGCCGACCTGCTCTTCATCACCGCCATCCCCTTCATCGCCGTCGTGCGCTGGACCGAGTCCTGGGTGCTGGGCGATGTCGTTTGCCACATGCTCTTCTACGTGATGAGCCTCAGCGGCACCGTCGTCATCCTCTCGCTGTCGGCCGTCAGCCTGGAGCGCGTCGTGAGCATCGCCCGGCTGCGGCACGCCGCGCTCCGCCGCCGCAAGGCGCTGGCCGCCGCCCTCCTCCTCATCTGGGCCTTCGCCGCCCTCGCCACGCTCCCGCTCTGCTGCTTCTTCTCCGTGGTGCGGATGCCCGCCGCCGGCGAGGTGAGGGCTAGCGCAGGGCAGGGCCCGCAGCAGCGGGGCGATGGGCGGCCGGGCCGGAGGAGAGTGGGCTACGGGCGGCGGAGCAGTCGGGGCAGGGAGGAGCGCTCGTCCGCTCCTGTCACCGAGGGGAAATGCGCTGGGGAGCGGGCAGCGCTCCGGGAAGGAGACGAGGCCGTGCCCGAGGAGCGACCGGGGAGGGACCCCCACGCGGCACTGCCGCCCCCTCCTGTCCCGTCCTGTCTTGCCAGCCGACCCTCCCGTTAGGTGCGAGTTGGGCGTCGCGTGGGATGGTTTTGCGTCTCCCAGTACGTGCTCTTTTCAGCACGTTTCCCCGTTACCGAGGGCTCAGCACGCAGGGATAGCTGCCCCCAACATGCGGCAGCCCCGGACAAAACGGCCCTGCGCAGATTTTTCTGCTGCTATTTTGAAATACATACAGATGTGCACCCAAATCCATGACCAAGTTTAAGGTCTAGAAGTTTCGGTGTTAAAGTTGCTGTTAGCATTTGATATGAAATTTGTGGCAATATTTAGATGGCAGACAACCTATCTATTCAGAATTGTGTGGGCTTTTAAAGCCATAAAGTAATACATTAATTGCTGTAAGTAGAATCTTTTCATTAACTCGATTTAGTCTGCAGCCCTTTTCTTTGTAGGCACAGAGGGAGATGAGGAAAACTTTGTAGTAAAAATAACGAATGGTACAATGTTAATTTTCTTCTCTACACTTTGCGAACAGGACATTCAGATTTGCACCTTGGTTTGGCCCAGCATTGCAGGAGAAATAGTTTGGGATGTGACTTTTGCCACTGTTGTCTTTCTGGTACCAGGATTAGGCATTGTCATCAGTTACTCCAAAATCCTACAGGTATGTTTTTCCTTTAAATTTTGTTGCAGAACAAAGGGAAGTAAACTCACTAGGTATCACCGTATGGTCATTGAATACAGATACACCCAAAGGGAATAGATATTTGCTTAATGAATGGTAAGTACAGATTACAAAATAAGGCACTTCAAACAGTAAGTAGCAGTCTATACCCTTCAACTAAGAACATGCTTGAACAGTACATTACCAGAAGCCCAACACAAAATTTGTGTTAATTTACATGTAGTATTTAATACAATTCTCCATTTATGTGCTGTTCATATTTAGACTGTCAATCTGCTCATGCTAAAAGAGTCAAGCATTTGAAGTAATGAAAAACAAGTTTTTGCTTTCCGTGAGCCTAAACTCTAGAGTTACAAGGGATTTGTAAGAAAGCAAAGAGAGGCAGGACTAGGAAAAAAAAAAATCCCCTTTTCTGTCTTCCAATCTTCTGCATGTATTTTTAGTACAATTCTCATTAGAATACACTTATTCCTCCACAATTTCAAACTTTGCAAACAAGAAACCATAAACAATCTGCTTCCACTTCCTTTGTGTGTAGATGTTGTTTAACTGCTGAAATGTAGGCCAAGACATCAAGCACCACAGAATTTTAATCTAACTAATGATAATTTTAATCTCATCTAGCAAGCATGATGTTAGTTACCTGAATTCCTTTTAAAACATCGGATTTCTTCTTCCTCTTCCAAAACCAGAGTGGGAAAGAGCTAGAAATCTTCAAACTAGGAGCTGCAATGCCTAATCTTTAGCAATTACTTCCAAAAGAGTCTTGATTCCTGTATTAGATAATTAAACTTCACATACTATCTATAAGGAGAATTACAGGTTTTGGAAAGGAATCACAAAATGCACAGATTATTGAGCAGGGAATTAACTGATGAAATCCTGAGCACCAAGGGGCAGTGAGTACATGCACCAGAGCCTCAATTCATGTTTCCATGAACATAGGACTGAGAATCTGGGCTCTGCATGTTGTTGTACTTGTCTATTGATCAGGATTTCACTTGTAGTCAAAATCATCAAGCTTTTAGTTTCTGTACATGCTGGAAACTCATTATAAGCTTGGGGTAAATGCATTAGATAAAGCACCTGCTTTCGCAACCTCATTATTTGCTGTAGGGAAAGAAGATACAGAACTCAGTGGGGAGTCTGGCCCTTGGAAAGTACTGCAGAAAACTGCAGGCCCAGGAATGTCACAGTCCTTGGGCACCTCTTGTCCTTGCAGATGCCAGGTTACAATAAATAAATTTAGGGAACAAAATGGCATGTAGAGAACTAGAAGCCTGAAAAAATGTTTGGAATAGTGGATTACAAAACAGCTCCATGCTGCCATGCTTACGTTTCTTTTCCAGCCGGATAACACAGATGATGAGATAACGTTTCTCCTGAACTGAAAAAAGAATGAGCCCATAGCAGGATCCCATCTGTTAGAACTGAATCTGCTCTCTCACACACTCTTCAGGAAGCAACCAGAACTCAGCTGGAGAATGTCTTAATCCCCAAGTCATTCCCAAAAGCAGATTCACTTGCACCTCATGAGAACACTCTGTGATGCCAATGAGCGCGGAGTGCAATGCTCAGTGTTACTGGAAGCAGTTCAGAGCATTCATGTATTCAATTAATACAGCATCTGTGATGATGATGATTCACTACAGATATAAGACCTCAAATTTGTTAACAAATATACTCTACAAATATATACTTTACAATTTAATGTGAAAGTGAGTATTGTTTTTATGTAACACTTCTTGGAGCACTGGCAAAAGTGGTAAGATTAGAAGCCATGATGTGTAGTTATTTGGTTTTGCACTGTTCCTCCTTGCAGGCAAGACTTACATAAGGGGCTAGAACTAGTAAAGACATCTGTACTCTGGAAGTTACCTGACTTCTAAGCTCCTGTTTCTCAGAGTGTGTTCCAGATGCCCATGATAGGTATCTACCTTACTTATGCTATGCAGATCAAAAAGGGATACAAAACATTTCACTGCCAGCCCATGTCAGCTGAGCACTTCTGTACAACGCAGTTACCTCTTACTTACTGAAATCCTGATGATTCTTGCATTTTTAGCTCTGGGCTGTACATCACCAGCAGGAAAGATGGAGGATGCTTATATGGGACAGATACTGTGGCCGTTTTGAACAGTGGAGGCTGAGCAGGGCACAGAACTTGCTCTTCCCACTTTTATATTACAAGGAGATATTAGTCCTTTGTATTTCGTGAAACCTTCATTCTTACTAAAACAGGTTAGGTGCCTTCTGAGACCAGCTCTTGCATTGGATTGTTTGGAGGAGTTAGCCTAGTTTCTGGCTTGCAAATGGGTACAGCAGAAGATCATCAGCCTAGAATAGTTTTACATGCTGAAAACATCAGAATTTTCTGCCCATTTTGAATCAGAGAAGCAGCTACTGAGAGTGTTCTGTTCCTAGGCTCAGCAGCTGCTCAGAAGCCCATTTTTGGGTCACAGGTTTTGATTTACACACCTGCATTCTCTTGAAATTTTTGGTAGATGTCTAAGTTCTCAATGAATATTTATTCTAGGCCATCACCCTCTGTGACCAATTCAGAAAACTGAAGAAAGAATGAAAATTGCTCTTGTTCTCTCTCTATATATAAATAGTTATAACCATTTTGATTCTTAGCTAAACCAAGAAACTACTAAGAATTACTAGTATTAGTGTTATCCTTCCGTTAGTTACGGCTAAACGGAAATGTCACACATATAAACAGCAGGAAGAATCTTACGCCCTCTGGCTTTCCTACTTACACCAAATTGATCCAGGCTTTTGAAAATACCCCTTCTTTACCTAGGCAGGGGATAAAATGGCATCTCAATTATTTAGCATAAATGTTTGTATGCTATATATTTTGATTTTGTTTTATTTGCATCAGATAAGTGAATGTAACAGACTTACTTGTGCCATGCCAACTTCAGTGAAAACAAGAAGGTAGCACATGAGATTCAGAGTTTTCTGCAAGCCATTGGGATTCATTATTCTACCTGGTGACAGATGTTTCACCCCCATGAATACTGGATTCCCAAACTACCCATAGTCTGGTTTATTACATTGGACTGTATTTTTACAAGAGACGCAGTTTCTTAGTGACAAATGGATCTGTAAATTTCCAGGTTAGTTCACAGAGAACAATTCTGATTACTGAAGGGAACTTTACACAAAACTTGAAGTAAAATTCCTTTCACATTTAAAACATATCATTATTTTGTTGCTGTAATAAATTCATGATCTGTCTAATACCTGCCTTATAATATCAGCATGGCTGTAAGAGAACTGGATTGCATTCCTCCTTGTGCATCAATAGAATTGTTCATTATGATCCAGTTTGCATTTGTGAATAAAATCAATGGGTTTATTTAGATAGAACAAATGAGGTCATAATTTAAAGTTAATGGGATTTCATGAGTAATTACGGTTCTGTTTTATGCTGAAAAGTATTTATGCATGGAACAAAGCCATAAGGAGATCAACCAGCCTGACTAATACTGACGTGAGTTCACAGCTGAAAGGCAAAGAAAGCTAGTAAAGTGAGAACGTTTGAAATGGAACCACTGACAAAAATAAAATGGAATTATGAAAAGCCTTTTTGTGGCCACTTTTCAAAACAGAAACATGTGCTACGATTTACTTTTGCACTTGTAAAAATGTGTTAAAAATTCTTCTAGGTTTCAGTGAAAGTTACTTTCTTTTCTTTTACTGCAGATTACAAAAGCATCAAGAAGGAGTTTAAATGCTGGCTTAGCCTACTCAGAAAATCATCAGATCCGTGTTTCCCGGCAAGACTACAAACTATTCCAAACCCTCATTGTTTTGATGATCTCTTTCTTCATCATGTGGAGCCCAATTATAATAATTATTCTTTTAATCTTAGTTCAGAACTACAAACAAGATTTAATTATTTTTCCATCAGTTTTCTTCTGGATAGTGTTATTCACTTTTGCCAACTCTGCTGTCAATCCAATTTTGTATAATGTTGCCCACTTCAGACGTAAATGTCAGGAAATGTTTCTCTGTTGTACAGGGATCCCTGTAAGGCATGGGGCTGCTAAAGAAAGCACTGCAAGAAGAAGTAACCATGAACAACCAAATCTGTCTTTCATTACCAGATAATTTTTTAAAGTTTAAGCTGTAACACATTTTTGATGTTAATGTCTATGTTAACCCAAGTTGAATAGGTCACTATGTTATAGTACTATATGCCAGAGAAGGAAAAAAAAAGCAAACTAGAATCTGTGTTTTTGATTCCTGAAAGTAAAATTCTCGACTTCACTGCTTTGCCTTAATAAGATTTGGACAATTTAATCCAATGGATTTAATTTGCCACTTACACTGAAATAGGTATGAATATGGCAGTTAACTTGGTGTATTTAAATAGTTGAAATAAGTACATACCAGACAAATTAATTTCTATGAGGGTACATTTTTAGTTGGCATAAATGTCATTAACTTTAACAAAGTTGTAGTGAATCTGTATCAGGGGCACTTGATCTATTTTTACTCTTTTATTTTCTACTGAATAACAGATTAACTTTCTAATGAAAATATACATCCTCAGAAAGTATCTGCTCTTTTATTCAATCCCATTTAAAACATGCACTTGATTATACACTTAGATAACTGACTGCCTGAACACAGGTTTGAGCAGACTAACCAAATTCATGTAGGAAGCTAGATGATAAGCATCGTATTGGTAGTATCACCAAGTGAATAACTAGTTATATTCCATCTCAAATTAAAAATATGGACAAAATGCCTTCTAATTTATAAATAAGGAATAAAAAAATGTTTACTTGTTGTGTGTAAAATAGTTCTTTTAAAAAGATGCATATTTTTTATGAGTTCAGTAGGTGTATAATAAAGTTGATCAGTGATACATAGGGTCACTGAAATTTCTTCCTCTTTTCTAAAATGCTGTTGGGAACAATTTACAGTATTTCCTAGGAAAAAAAGATGACATTATATTGAAAATAAATTAAAATACATTTATTTTGTTTCTTTTTAATTAAAAATCTTCAGTCAGAAATTGAAACTGCTAAAAAAAAAAGAAAAAAATAAATTCTCAATTATTATCTGTCACCAATTCAAAACAGTGCATTAAGAAAATGGTCTACTAATAATACCAATGTCTCCATATGTACAGATTTGCATACAAACAATTTGAATCCCCTGTAATCCAAGTTTATTAAAATGTTTCATTGGTTTATCAACAAGGTGAGCTACACAGCTCAGATAAATATACTTAAAATCTAAATTAAGCCATTTAAAAGGTTTTCAAGAGAACACCCAATCAGAGTGAACTTTACATCCATGGTGTTGTTACATGGTTTCTTTCCATAGCTTTGGATCTCCTTAAGAGCAAAATCCTGAAAAAAAAAAAATAAATATCATTTTGGTTCTCAGCTGCACTAGACAAAATTAAAATGTACAAACTTTCACCAATTTTGAAATGCATACGTATCTACTTTCTTTACAATGCTCTTGAATTCAGAATGCTGTTACTTGTAATGCTAATTCCAGTACCTTGCTCTGCATTTTGTAATTCCAAAGAATTTCCACCTTGGAACAGAACAGGAATTCTCCCAATCTATTATACCTGTCCTGAGCATTTTAATACTTGGACAAACAAGGGACTGGATAGATCAGTGATAAAAAAGTTATTTATTTACTTTAGGAAGCTTCAAATTATTTGCCTTTTAAAAATTATTAATTTAAGAATGTCTTTCAACAAAGTAAGACTCTCCTGACCTCCAAAACACCTAATGGCAATAGTAAATTAGCTGAGGTAATACGCCATACTTTAATTCACAATTTTTTAGCAAATGCTAACATCTAATTCAGCTTACCGCTCTACTGACATGATTTTGTATTGTGTTTGCAAGTAGCCCTGCTGTAATACCCACACTCATATTTGTATAACTCAGAGCAACCTGAGCTGTTCTTCTGAGACAGTAAGTGTATCAGAGCTGGATCCATATTTCAAAAGGAACTACCATCAGAAATGGAATGCAAGTTACAACCAAAACACTCATCATTTCCTAAGCTTCTGCCTTAGCCACTCTACAAAGAATAGATATTTTAGATTTTTTTCTCCCACCAAGGTAAATTTTGTACATCTACTTGATTTTTGGGGGAACTTAAGTTCTTTGAGTACAGCATTAATTAAAAAAAAAATGAAAAATCTTGGGGGAGAGATTAGTGTCAAGATATTGAATATGCACAGTTAGAAATAGATACAAGCCTATTCTTGCAGCATCTATGAATTTCATTCAGAATTTTACCACAATAACAACCGAATGCAGGTCAGTACAGACAACTGAAATTGGCTTTTTTTGCTACTAATTCTGGAGCTTTTAATAGCAGAATGAAAACAAAAGTACCATGGCTTCCTAAAGAATTCAGGGAATTTTATAAGAGTTTCTGATATAAAATTTCAATAAATGTTTTTTCAGTTTAGCTCACAATCATTCTCTCGTTCCCAAATGTTCTTGCTCTGCAGAAACTTTGGCTTAATAATAGTGGATAATTCAGAATCAACTAACACTGTGGTAATTACAGGCCCTGATTACAGTAAGAGAAAAATGCAAATTGCTGGCTTTAACTTTCATTTAATCTTTGGTGCTGGGCTCATAAAGATAAACTCAGTAAAAAGCAGACAGCATTAAGGACCTGGGCTGCTATTTTTCATTTACAGACAGTAACACCTTACATCTGAATATAAATCAGGATAGCTGACAACACAGCACTTGGTGCAACTTGGCAGATTTGATTATTTCCATAACAAACTAGAGGCAGCATGATCAACTTTTAAGGCTGGCAAGTCAAAGAATATTTAGGACTGAACTTTCAAATGACATTCTGAACTTTCATTTTTAAATTACACTATTGGTTCTATATTCCGTGGGGAAAAAAAAAAAACCACCAAATATTCAATTACATAGAAGTTCTGAGATATTTGAACATGTTATATCGCAAATTATGAATAAACCAGTATACTGGGCCTTTCTTCTCAGTTTATGCTTGCAAAGATTGGCAATACAAGCAAGCCTTGTATAGTGCAGAAATAACAGATAAAACAGATTCCACCATGATGAATTTGGCCAGTACTTGAACTAGCCCAATATCTTGATTTTACAGTGGGATATTTTTCTCTGGGTTTGGCAGAAATGCAAGGAATCACCATAGCACACACCTCTCCAAATCACAGCACAACATCTGTACATCTACACTTTACCTTACATTTAATACAAAACCATCCCTAATTATGTCATTATTTTTTCATCCTCAGAAATTGTTATTCTTAATGCAGTGTGTTTGAAATGAGCAGTGAACGTGGCATTCAAAACAAGAAAGTATCAATTTATATACCAACATGGTTTCTTTTCTATCCTACCCTTTATGCAATCATAGAGATCATTCACAAAAGCCAATTTCATTTGCATTTGTAGTGTCTCAGTCTTGAGTGCCTTAAATCTCATCTGTCTTTTATACTGTCTCCAAATTCTCATTCAAGACAGAAGTTCTGTTTCCATTGTTGTCAAGCACTTTTTCCAGGTCACTAATCAGTATTCTAAACACCACCCACCTTAGCAGATCTTTCAGGCACCCTGTTATCAGCATACCTACTTTACAACATGACAATATATTACTCTTTGTTTATAGAGCAGATGAACAGGTAATAGAGACACAAGAGCTGACTGTGCTGATCTGTTCTGACTTTCTTTATAATACACAAAAGTTCCTTCAGTCAATTCCAGTTTATTTCAACATGTCATTTAGAAAAGCCTTTAATCTTGATTTGCATATTTCAGTGATGAAGAACATACAACAGCTCTTGGTAAACTGTTCCAAAGGTTAATGACCTTTGGACTTAAACAAATGGCTATTTATTTCTGCTCTGAATGTGTCCATTTTAAAGTGCCATCTATTTTAATTTATTATTCCTATGTTTGCAAGTCCTTTATTATCCAATTCCCACTGCTTGTGTGGGCAAGCACAGACTTTGCTCAGGTCAGCCTTCGACCTGTTTCTGATGAGAAAAGATCAAGGTCTTTGAAGCCCTCACTAGAGGACACATTTTACAAATTTTCTCTGCTCTTCTTTGAAGCTTCTAGCTCAACCTCAGTATCCTTTCCTGGGGAAACATATATATCCTGTGGTATAAAGCACAACAGTCTCATATGAGTTCACAGTCATCTGGTTCACCAGTCAAGGCTTCTGTACATATCATGTTTTCCAGAATGCTGGGGAAGAGGTAGGGGTGGGTACACTACTATTTTATTTCTCCTAAATATTATGATCTCTTTTCTTCATTCTTCACTATTTCTCATTCTGGGTGTAATCTCTATCAGTAAATATATTAAGTTTTCTTCTGGATCATCGATTAAAGTAGCATAAATTACTATTTGGTCTCTTCTAATATGTTTGAGCCGAAGTGAGCTAATCTGTATCCTTCCCTGTGTTGCAAGCTCAGCCTGACTATGTGATTCAAGATAGGGTCATACTACCAGTATGAAGGCTGTGTCTCTCTTCCATCACCCTTTGTGAAACAGTTGGCATGAGGGTATGTGAGAAAGGGTCTGCTATAAGGTACCCTTTCCAAGTCATGTGATTTTACTTAAAATCCTTTTATGAAGAATTTGTCAAAGAAGTTTTTGAAAATACATTTCATTCTCTTCAACAACTATTTTGTTGAGAAAGACAAAGAGATCTGGTCAAAGAGATACAACTTCTTTTTACAGCAACTATCAAGTTTATCCTTACTATGTTTACTCATACTACATTGATATAATTGTTTTACAACTTCCTCTAATTATTGTTTCAGGTGATGTGATGTGCCGCATAAAAAGCTATACACCTCAGCTCTCCTCCAGAAATGGGAAGAAAAAGTTGGAAATAACTGACTATAAGTTCCAGTTTTCAAAAGACAGTATTACAGCCACTAACTAAAAGACTTAATGTATTTGCTATTTAATGAATAATTGACTCCCAGTACTTTAGTCACCAAACCTTGAAATAATATTCTTCAGAAAAAAGTGTTCTTACCATTATGAACAATAACTCTGTATTTTCTGTCCAAGCAAAGGTCCTTCTGCCGTTGTCTGACAATTTTCTGTGCCTCTGGAGGCAATCCCTTGGGGTCCCGGGAGAACACAAAGGAATAGCTATCAGCACAAGTGCCATCTTCATTCAGCTGGCGGCAGGAGTAATGAAGAGCATAGGTGTCATAATCTGTGTCCACTACCCAGTGATCATCATCTGGAAAGAATCATAGCAAATAGCAAAGGTGAGACACAAGCAATATCTGGTAAAACTAGAGAGACTGATGTCATAACTCTAAAAAAAATAATACAATGAAAATTGCTATAAATGATAACAGATTAGCTCTTAGTTTATTCCTGCCTCCAGTATTTAATTCCATGGTTTTGGGGGAGTTTTCCTTTTTATAAATAAAATAAGCATATTTATCAGGGACAGTGATGGAGAAAAGAGAAAATGGTTGGCACACTGCTCCTCTAACATGGGCTCAGAACAAGAGCAGCATGAAGAAGTGCTAACAAATGCCTTGTAAAACCATGCCTGAGCATCATTATAAAATATAGTTGCAAAGAAAACAAAAGGAATCATGTATTACAGTAGCTATCATTAAGTATAAACAAAGTTTTCTCATTTTAACCAAAAAAGGGGAATAGTCAGACAAGAAAAAAAAAATAGTTAAAAAAGAAAATAGAGAAGCTGAATGTATTCTTGGTCATGCTGGTCATGCTCCTGATTACTCAAAACCATAACTGTTTTCCTACCAGGGATGTTACTTAAACTGTGTTTTTAAGGAAAAAATTATTATGCAGTTTCCATGTGTGTTAGAAGTGCATTTGCTACAAGCGCTATCATAAACCCTCTTCTCAAAACACAGTGACAGTTTCAGGAAATTCTTAACTATTTAGCTAGGTAATCTCATAAATACCCAGTCACAGAGACACCCTGTCCTAACAGAAATTAACCAGAGTTTTTGCAGTAAAAAGTGTCATCTCTACACTTTCCTTTCCTGGAGCAAAAGATCCTCCCTTGTGCTATGTCTATGCTGGTGAAGGAATACTGTATGCTCTCTTCCCCATCTCTCCTGTGGGGGGGGACAACATATTTTAGAAAGGTAGAATCTGGGGTCAGCCAGCAATCTGAAGTATCCATGAAAACATGATTCAGCAGCATACTGTGAGGAGATTCGGCAATAATTCAAAAGCAACTGGCATCCAAAGCATTCTTTGTAACTGTGTCTTTGGAGAGAATGAAGCTCAAATCACTTCCAAATTCCACCTGCTTCTCTTGGAAACACTCCATGGAAATGTCTTGAGCTACAAGTGTCTGAATCTCTACTTGGCTCAATAAATCAATTTTGCCTAGGGTGTGACATGACAGAAAAATATGAATGTATATATACTGGATCATATTTGTTTCTTAAAATAGAGAAATCTCTACTTTTGAAAATATGAAACCAAGCGAAATAACAGTTGCAAAATCTTTTCTCCTGCTCAGCAAAGTCTGACATTAGGCTCTTCAGAGAGAACAGAAGCATTGATAACTTGGGCTCTGAACTAAAGACTTAAAATATTTCATCTGCCTTTCATTTCTTTCCAATGACCTTCAGTTATGTTATTGCATAACAAACAAAAGAAATACAAAGATATACAAATGCCTGGTCTTGGCTTGTTTAAAGAAAGCCAACCAGCTCACCCATATGAAAAACAATGCTTACCTTGTTCGCATGAAGGCTTTGCTGTATAATAGTTATTATATGTTTTAAGTGTGTTTAAGAAGTCCAAACCTATATTTCCCTTCCCCAGGATAGACATACAACATAACTAGCTGTTCTTCATCTTCTACAGCCAAGTACTCACTTCCTTTCTGCAGAAAAGAGGCAACACCCCAGTACTTCATCTTGAACTTGGCAGGATCCTCTGTGTCAGTGAAAGAGCCAATCATGTCAGCACAGACATCCCAGTTGCTGTGACCAGAGAGAAAGGATACATTACATGCAAACCTAACAGCACAGATTCAGTGTGACTGCATGACTACCAACAGGGATAGCAGGTAGGATTAGAGCACCAGTAAGCAAAGGAGAAGTTAAGTGAAATGGAATAAGAGGAAGATTGCAAACAGCTTACTTGAAGAGTCTGACTCTGCCCTTTGCAGTGGCAGTCATTTGTCCATTCTCATCTATGGTGAAGTCAGCTACCACATTGTCCTGTAAAAACAGCC
>JBCJKH010040834.1:0-24862 GCA_039877255.1 Loriculus beryllinus | reverse complement strand
CCAGGTTGGACGAAGCCTTGGGTGGCATGGTTTAGTGTGGGGTGTCCCTGCTTATGGCAGGGGGGTTGGAACTAGATTTTAAGGTCCTTTCCAACCCTAACGATTCTATGATTCTAAGAGGAAAAAAAAGAAAATCCTTTTTCTACTCCAATGCACTTCTAAGCAGCATCTCTCTTCTCCTCCCTGATCAGAGCCTTCAAATGCTGTCAGTTTACAACACAAACCAGTGAGCATCTGACACAAAGGGCTACCACTTTTCACTCCACTGCTCCAACCATCTAGCGAAACCAGCCTCTACTGTACATCTACTCTCAATCTCGACTGTCAATCTACTGCCCTGGTAACCCTGCTGTGTACAAACACCTCCTACCAAGCAATGAAAGTAAGAGCCCAGCAACATGTCATCTCCTAGGGATGTTGGGATGATGCAGTACTGATATTCCAGGTTTGTGTTGTGCGTGCGAGAGGCTTCTTCTGTCTGCTAGGGAAACTGCTGGAAGTTACTTAACCTGCAGTACAGACGCTCTCTCTCATCTAGAATGAAAGCAGATTTGATTTGATCAAGCTGAACTCAATTCTGCAACAGAAAAGGCTTGACTTCATTATGGCTACATGACTGCAAAGTAAGAATAGCTATTTTAAAAAATAATCCCAGCTTTTCCCTTTTCTGCCCATACTCCTGGCTAGGAAGGGATTAAGTAAAACTAAATTCAAGGAGGACAACAGCAACATTTTTCCCAGCTAGACATGATTCCAGCCTCTGCGCATCTAAGTTGCGGAAAGCAAAGCTGGGGAGAAGAGGATGGAGGAGAACACTTTTTCTCTGGGTGTCAGGAAAGACAAGAAAGTGGCTGTACGAGACTTACTGAGAGGAAGGATGTAGGATGGGGGTTAGAAAACTGCCAGGAGTGCAGTGCAGCATCAAAAGCTAGAATCATTGGTTGTCTACTACTGGTTTGGAATGGGGTTTACAGTATCACCTATTTTAACAAGGGCTTTTCTTATTCACCGAGGCTCAGCATCCAACATAAAACATGGCCCCAAAGTCAAGACATCTTGCCACTAGCGCAAGCACAAGCAAGTGGCACCTCTCTCTGCAGTTTATCATCCCCAGCCTTCCAGGGAAAGCAGCACCTACTTATTCCTGCCTGAGCACCACTTAACACTTTGGTTTGAAGGTGTAGGGACACACCACTGTAAAAAAATAATAATAAGCCACACTTGCCCCTGAAATACGGCTCAGCTGGAAATACTCAAACTAGCATTGCTAAAATTGGGACTTTCCTTGTTTTTTCAAGCAGCAGGGAACAACATGTTGGGCTCAAAGAGTTTAACAAGCAAGAGTCAAGCGGAAAAAATCCCTCCTTTTTAAGAGTTGACCACATTAACTTTCAGCAAGTTTCCGGGAGTCCTGCCAGGGCGCTGGAGTTTTGTGTACTACGGAACTGTTAAAAATATTATTGTAAATGTTATTTTCAAAAGGCTTCAGAGGCCAGGGCTGGGGTAGTGTTAAAAACAACAGCAAAGCAAATGAGATTGTTTTAACGGTGCGAATACAAACGTGCACATGCTGATAGCTCAAACAGCCTGCAGGCTTGGCAAAGATGGATTCAAATGCAAAGAGAAAGCAGATGAAACATTACAGGTTTCCTCAGATCATCTCAACCTCATCCTTACAGTTTCCCCTAGACAGTACAGAATATTTGACTTTGTGCACATAGAACTTCTCTGGAAATAGGATCTATATTTCAGAGCTATACAAAAGAACAGGTAAATTTTGGTGACACTTCAGACACCAAAGACACGCAAGACCCTACTCGCACGGCATTCTCCACTCAGGTTATCCAAAGGATGCATCTCACAGGGGTAATCAAAAAGTTGCCATTTAAGACTATGAATCTATGTAGATGTGGCACTCTGGGATGTGGTTTAATGGTGGACTTGGCAGTGTTCCACCTATGGTTAGACTGGATGATCTTAAAGGTCCTTTCAAACCTAAATGATTCTATGACTCTGTTCATGAGCATGCAACTGGAATGGACTTTTTGCAAATACACAGGCCAGTTTTGCAGGTTTTTTGCCACGGCAAATGGGCTCAAGGAGCAAACTTCACGAGCCAAGATAAGTAGGGAAAAAAACTTTTTTGACCATGCTGGAGGGGAACTTTTTGACAAGGGCAGGTAGTGACAGGACAAAGGGGAATGGCTTTAAACTGACAGAAGGGAGATTTAGATTAGATATAAGGAAGAATTTATTCCGTGTGAGGGTGGTGAGGCCCTGGCACAGGTTGCCCAGAAAAGCTGTGGCTGCCCCATCCCAAGCAGTGTTCAAGGCCAGGATGGACGGGCCTTGGAGCAACCTGGTCTAGTGGAAGATGTCCCTGCCCATGGCATGGAGTTGGAACGGGGTGAGCTTTAATGCCCCTTCCAACACAAATCATCCCACGATTAGGCTGTTAAGCAAGAAGTGACATACGTACCTCAGCACAGCTCACATAAGGAGTAAGCCAGTGCTCTGGGATCTACAGGTCATGAAACCCAACAAGCAACTTACACAAATACTCATCAGCTGAAGTTTCTTCTCCCCACACCCTTTGGGTGGGCACACTGCCATGGAACTGCTTAAGACTCTTTTTTACAACATATGTTGCTGGGAGACCTGTGCTTAAAAGCCATTGTGCATGATGGAGGATACCTTTAGTCAGTGACCCAGCCAATGCAGCTGTACTCAACAGCTGCTTCTAAAGAAAAACCTCCTGATGTTCCAGCACAACTTGCACATAGAATAAGAGCTTTAAAACCTGCATGACTCCTGCTGTTAACTTCCATAACAGCCCTTTAAAACAGCCATTGAGGTCTTAAAACCTCACAAACCTCACCCCTCTGAACTCTTCTCACAAATGACATTCTAAATGAAATGTTGCAGACAGCATGATCCAGTAAGTTACTTTTTTCAGTTAGTTTCTTTTATGCTTTACAATGATAATCCTGAAATCAAATTCAGAGAAAAAAGCAGGAATTTATACTGGCATGTAAAATCGCTTTGATTTGGCATATGGATCTCAAACTTTTGGAAATCCCTAAAGCAAGAAAGCAAATCAAAACAGTTAGAAAAGACTCTTGTATCAGCAAATTCAGACAATGGAGAGAATCAGGTGAGAGTTAATGTTTATATATATATTTATATATATATCCTGCTCTCTATATATAATCTTCTGGTTTTTCTGTATAACAGAAGTGAAGCAAAGAAAATTTCCAGAGAGCAAAGTCACCACCTGTTTGGTTTTTCACTTGCCCCAAGGTCTGTACAGCAGAGAATTGTCTCTACTGACCTCACATTCATTCCAGAGGAACTGACTCCTCCACCACTCTGATTACACCCCAAAGGCCACCTTAGTCCTACCATACACTGTGCCTAAATGCTAAGTTTTAAATCAGACACTGAAGGGACAAAGTCTAAAGGATCCTCATCTGCTGCAACTCAGTATGTTCATCTCTCCAGAAGCCAGCCGAGGCAGGATTATTTAAACATACAGCCCTGCCTGCTGGGGATGAAGGTCTGCATCATTTCCCCTTTTACAGAGCAAAATCCTGTCCTCAGATAGTCATCTGTGCACTCATAAAGCAGAGAGAAACCCTGATGCAAGTTACACAACCCTCTGATTTCAATAAGCATATCCCCCACGTGAACACAGCAAAGGGGAAGGTCTGTCTCCATGTACAAGATAAAAGCCAGTGCAGAAGTGTTGTACTTTCTTCCTCCTGCAGGTTTTCATGGCCTTATTTTTCTGTTTCTCCTTGTGTGGCTGAAGACTTGGTGGGAAGGAAATGAAAACAAGAAAAAGCATATCTGGAAAAGTGAGGCTTCAGGCCTCTTTCTTCCACTTCCCTGGGAAAAACAGAAGAAACAGAAACCAAAAAGGAGCAATAGATTAAATAAAGGAGTTTCAGATTAAATATGCTTTCAGAAAAGTATTTGTCTCAGACAGAATCTTTCCTGGAAACAGCAACTGGGAGAAAAGCATCAGCGCAGCACCAATCTGCTACCTGGCACCAGAAATGAAGTGCCTCTGTGAACAAAGCTTTACACTGAAGAGAGATACAAAGCCGAAAGCTGTGCAATAGGGAATCTGGCCTGAGAAATGGCTTGGGCACCAAGGACCATGACACTCAGTTCTCCATGAGGATAATGGCAGGCAGGAACCAACCCTGCCTCTGTAACTTTGATTTCTATGCATTACAAACTTTAGGAGTAGGTCAACATACTCTAACAAGGAGGTTAACACTAACCAAGCTTTGGAGCAGGAATGAGGGAGGCCTATCCCATTCCTTAGGTGAGCAGCAAGACCTTATGGTAGAATCAGGGCTTTGAAGCCACTGTGCCATCTTCCACGCTCATCCCACCTTCTGACCCACTTTCTCTCACTTGCAATATCCTGCTGACAGCACACAAGACACAGCCTGTATCTCCTGCAAGTTGTCCTACCAGCCTTTGTAATACCACCAGTTACCCTCAGCTGCTGCAATCAATAATCCCTCTCACAGCCATCCCACCGCACAGCTTCCTCTTTAACAAGCCTCACACCTGCAGCCTGTCTGGATTTGATTGATCACAATTCAAACTTCCTGATCGACTGTGAAGCAAAGGGCTGAGAACTAATTGACCACTTTCTGCTCTCTCAGCAGCTACCTGGTTATTTTGCTCATAAAAAAAAAAAAGCATAAGAAAGCATGAGCTCCACAGCACGTGGGGAGATTGGGTCCTCAAGAGCCACTGCAGAATCTGTAAGGTCCTTTTCTTGCTCATGGCACTTCTATGCAATTCTAGATGGAGATTAGACCTGGGGGAAGAAGCAGAGCTCAGCAAGTGCTTGGTGGCAAGCAAAGATTAGACTTGCTGTGGCTTTGGCCAGAAGAACCATGCTTCTGTAAAGCCCCACGACACTGCTGTTTCCAGAAGTTGCTGGTTTATGCATGCTGTCAGTGGGGTGGTGATGGGGTTATGAAACACAAACACGTTGGTCAGCTTTCACGGAAGTTTTGCTCTCCTTGACCTCTTGACTTGTAGCATCATATGAACTCAAGTGCACTTGCCTTCATGTGTGACCACATATGACAAAAAATGAGCCATCAACAGTGCAGGAACCAGACTGGGCAGCACATGGCCATATGCTGATGCAACCTTACAGGTCTGCCCAGGGCCTCCTAGGTTTACCCAGGCTCTCCCGCCAGCCCTTCACCACCCGATTTTCACACAGCTGGGTCTCTGCATAGCTGTGCCTCTACCACACACAAGGCAGCTTCTTCCAGAGAAGCAACCTCTAGTTGCCCAAACTGCATTGCCTACAGACATCATGGAATTGTGACCCGCTCCCCCAGTGCAAGACAGCAGGGCATGGCTGCTGCACTGACTCTCCTTCACTCTCCAAGCCCAGTGGAGGGAAGAAAAGATGAGGAAACTGAGGAAAAGGCATATTTTGCCTCTACATCAGTTTAGGGCATTGCAGAGTGTAAGGCTGAGGGCATGACAGCTCACCAAGGCCACGAGTAGTCTGCAAGGGAGGCAGTGATGAGTAATTTCCTCTCCTGTGGCATCCAGCCTGGTGCCATGCAATGGAAAGTCAGAGGCAGCAGAAAGCTGTGGGCCTTTTCAGCCACCTCAAAAGGAAGTATGACCTGAAGACTTTGAGAAGAGAAGCCCATCACCCTCCAGAGACTATGGACCAATCCTGAAATGTCAAGGCAGCCACATAACACCTCTGAACTGGAAGACTAGCTGCTCAGCTGCTCCAAAATCAGGACACTTATTATTGCACAGTGGGGAAACAGTCAGCTACTTTTAGAAAAAAGCTCTGGAGAAATACAATTCAACTCAATATTGACTCCCACAGCTCCATTACAGACAGACAGCATTAATTCCCAAGATGGAAGGAAACATATGCCTGCATATCAAAACAAAATACAGAAGCCTCTGCAGTTCTTCAGCTGCATTTCAATGGAAACCAGAAGGCTGTCATGATGGAAAGATTTCAGTTTTCTAATTAATCCTCCCTGCTGAGCATTTAACGCCACTAATTGATGAGGAGAGGCTGTGTCCAGACACCATTTGCAATTGCTTTTTACATCTTTAGACCAAGTTCTCTCTAAATTAAATAATAAGGCAGATTTGCTCCCTGCATGCCCTTCTCCAGCTCTTTCCTCCCTGGAAGATATCTGGTTGAAGGAAGGGAGGCGAAGTCCATGTCAGAGCTCATTTACAAGTGTTGGAAGTTTTCCTGGAAAATGTCATCTGCAATCCTGTCACTTCCACAGAACATGCCAAGAGAAAGACCACTGGTGCCAGGGACACAGACCATACCATGAATCGCCCAGCCCCTAACCTTCATGGATCTAGGGGATAGCTTGTCCCAGTTCAACAGAGCAATTGCTCTGCAATGTCCCATAACACCTCCAGAAAACTACACAAAATGCACCCTAATGTCAGGAAATAGGTCATCACACCCCACACACAGTGCCAGCACCAGCAAAAACATCTCACCAATGGCAGAGCAGGTTTGGTTGCTCACCTGCACCACAGAACAGTCCTGGTTCCTAACCCTAAATATTCATCTCACGCTGATACTGACTTGGAGACATCTCTGGAGCCAGCAGAAAGAGCCTAAATGCAAAAGCCAACACAGTCTCAACACGAGAAGGCAGTTCAGCACATGCCTGGGTATGAAATTTCTGCTTCCACTCCCTACCTGTGTTGAGCACATGTCCTAGCCCTTCTCTGAATTAGTTAAGTACAGAATGCGTCCCTTTATACTCAACACTCAGCAATTTCAATCTGGGAGATGCTGAGTGCTCCGAGCTGCAAATGAGACTGGGGAGTGCAAAAGGGAAAAAAATACATGTGCATGAGGGGGTGCTATGGTTACTGAGGAATAATAAATGAAGCAGTGTTGATGGCCCCCAAGCTCTGGCCTGAAACTCTAGCACTGATCTGTTTGTCATAGCAATAGCATTTCCACCTGCACCTTTCTGACACCTCTGGGAGTCTTCACACACACCACTGTCATAGATCATGGAGCCCAGACCAGCTGTGCAGATGTCTAGCTGGCTGACCTCTCCTTACCAAAAGGCTTCTGATTTTTTCTTTCCCCCTATTAATATTAGTTTTCAAACCACTCACTCCATCATAAAGTAAAATTAGCTTATTCCTAGAGCATTAAAAAAGAAAAAAAAAAGACAAGCTCAAGCTGATGCCTGCACAGAGTGAGTCCCAGCAAGTCAATGGGAAGGCTCCAAGCATGCAAAGAATGTTGAGTCTAGAGCTTGTGGCCCCTTTTCTACAAGATGCTGTTGCTGCAAGCAACTTGTGCACGTGCAAGTCAAGTCACGCACGTGCAGAGTCCCTCACCTGCACAGGCAGGCTGCTACGCTTCCATAGTACCCAGAGTAAACTACTCCTGTCTGCCCAACAGCCTATTAATAAGTATACACTAGGGAGAAAAACTGCATGCCAGCAGGGAGGTGCACAAAATGATCTAATAGGACCTTTTCCATCTCCTAACTTTTATGCTTAGTCACAGGACAAATATCTCCCACGTTGTAGAGAAACATGCTGGCTTTGCTTGCCTGCTTATGTTGGGGGAGCATTGCCTTCTACAGCTGTTATAGGACTTACCCAGGAAGAGTTAAGCAAAGGATAACTTGCATTTTCCTGGCTTTTGGCTTCACTGAGCTCAGGGTCACCCAAGTGAGTCCTGTAATTCCTGTCCTAGCAGCCACAAGCAGTGCAGGAACCTCATTTCTGTATTATCAGAGCACTTGTGCTTCTCTAAGCACTCAAGCCTGATCCTGTCCAAAGTGGAGAGGCACTCAAGTTACTTTTGCAGAAAGCAGGTTGGCAAGAAAATAAACAGCAAGCATCTCCTCCATCAACCAGCCAGGCTAAGCTTCCTGTGACAGACTGTCAGAAAATAGCTCAAAAAACGTAGTCTCAACCACCCCAGAAAGGGAAATACAAGGAACCAAAGAGTTTGGAGAGAAGAGTATGCAGTACAGTTTAGATAGGGCTTTTTACGTTAGAATTTGGACTGGCACTGATCCATGCCACTAGCAGCAGCAAGGCCCTCTTAGTTTTAAAATGCAAAGAAAGGTCCAGCAGGGGCATTACTCAAGCATCTCCAAAGCATGTCCAAGCAAAGCATGCCCAAGCAAAGCATGTTCAAGCAAAGCATGCACCAATATGCAAGGTTTCTTGCAAGAGACCATCTTCACATGTAATCCAAAGAGCAACTGAGAGCTGCAGGATCACAGATCTGCAAGTTTCACCATGTAACAAAGAACACTTTCTACCATATGAACCATATAATAATCCACACACCATAAAACAAGCCAAAAGCAACACAGTCTAGATCTCTTACAAGAAGACAGATACCAAGGGAGGGGGAAGTAATGTTGAAAGGGGAGTCAGGAAGTTTTGCTTCATTTCAGTTCAGCTGCTGGACCATGGGATGACCCTGAGCATTGCCAGTTCTCACAGGAATCAGTGTTTTTCATGAGCACCCGATTCCTAGAGTCACATGATTACATCAGAATCCACACTTCCTTCTTTTTTTGTTAAAAAGAAGTACTTGTAGACGTCAATCAAAACTGAGGAAATTATCGTTTCATGAAGTTTGAAATGCTCAAAGAGAGATAGAAAAAATACTTCAAACAAATAAATCACTATTTCAAACTTATTTTTTTTTTTTTTTTTTTGGAGGAAACAATGTGATCCAGGATTCTTTTCCCCCTCAACACTATACACTGGAAAGCTTAGACTGGGCAAGGAATGATTTAATTTGAGGGCATCTCCATATCACCACCTGCAAGTTACAATGAGAAAATACAGCTTTCATAGCAACATCTGCCTAGAAACTAGGCAGCCCTTTTAGGAACCCCTCTGCAGGCCTCCCTAGTCAAAAGAGCATTATGCATTGGGGGATGATACAAAGGCACAGCAGGTACAAAAATTAAAATGAATAATAATACAGCAAAACAGCATTTCAAATTTTCCTTCTACTTCTTATGCCCAGCATCAAGCAGGGTGAAGCCCTGGAAGTCAGCTATGCCAGCTCATCTGCTGGCATCCTCTGCTCACCAGAACTACTGGATTTGTAGCCACTGGTAGGTCTCGCTCAGCAGAAATACTACCTTACTTATGTACTTACCTACTTACTACGTACTACCTTATAGGAGTAACTAGTCTGTAAATAAGGCCTTGACCTTCTGAAGAAGCCTTCGTTGGCTCTCACAGAGCTCATCCTGTGCTGCTGCTGAGCCCTGGGGCAGTGCTTCAGCCTACTGTGCCAGCCACCACAGCACTGCAGCACATGGGCTGCACCTAGCCACCATTGAAGGGTAATAGACTTCGGCTCACACTCAAATATCCATGAGCACCATGAAGACAAGACTGCAGGTCACATTTATTTCCTTTTTTTGCATTGAAAAAAGCTAGTAAGATCTACAAGACTTTGATCTAGGGTATGCTATGCTAGACATGATATCCCCTGAAAAGGGGGTAAACATCTCTAGTTCCAACCCCTGGCCACGGGCAGGGACACCTTCCACTAGACCAGGTTGCTCAAAGCCCTGTCCAACGTGGTCTTGAACACTGGCAGGGATGGGGCAGCCACAGCTTCTCCAGTGGTCATTAAACCGGCTATTCAGCCATTAAAAGCATGGTCTTTACCAACTCCGCCCAAAGCTAAGATGCAGGGAAGTTCAGAGGAGAAGAACAGGAAAGACCTGGGAAATCATGGCACACACAGCAGCTTCAGGTGCAGGGTGCATGCACAGGCAGCAACCTCAGAGCCAAGCTGAGGGGGTAGTATCCATCACCACAACTTGAGCTCAGCAGTGCAATTCCTCGAGCAGGAAGGATTTGCTTTCATCAGGCGTGCAGGCAGAAGCCATGTCAAGTCAGCTCTTGCTGCCTTGCAGGACACGCACAGGGGCAATAAAAAGAAGCCTCACTGTTCTTGCTGGCAAATGTTCCTGGGTTTCTGTATTATCTCATCTTTGAGGCTACGAGGAAGTGAGCACAAACCTGTTCAGTCACATTGCTCCCACTCACCCCTGGCCAACAGCCGGGCCATTATACTTCTGTGTTCCTGCTGTTCCCAGGGTAGATCTGCTGCCCTCCTGCAGCCCCTGGGCAGCTCTAACCCATTCCTGCAGCACACCAGGACATGCTTTTGCCTGCCCCAGCTGCAGAACTTAACCATGGCCGAGCACTGGCAGAGAACATGCAAAGCACAAGAGGTCAGTCCACATCTACTAAATTCCAGAACTCAGCTCACACTGCTGTATGCAGTGTTTATCTAGCCTAACCCTCCCTCCTACCACCACCTGCAAAGCACGGGCACACTAAATCCACCACTCCACGTATCTGCCTATTCAAAGAATTACCTTCTGCCTGCCAAGGATTTCTCCTCCCTTCTCTCTGCCTGATCTCAGGTGCCTCTAAAAGGTGACAAGCCCTGGAAAGATACTGCTGAGGCTGCTGTGACCTGGCTGTAGGGGTGGCAAAACACTTAGGGACCTCCTACTAGCTGAAGTTATCGCACAGCTATTGCTGCTCCGGTTCTCCTCAGGGATGAGAATGCTGCTCCCTTCAGACTGCACAGACAAAACCACAAAGTGAATCCAATGTCTACAAACAAATATGATTTTTTTTTTAATTACAAGAATATCAGATTGCCCAAACTCTAAACCACCTCTTGCTAATACTCTGCCTTGCAGCATCACTACAGAACCAGAGTCCACAAGAAATATCCACAAGAAAAAAAATTGGTGCAATTATGGTTTCATTTTCACAAATCTCTGCACCTCTTTCTCCTTCCCCAGAAGGATTTTCTTTAAAAACAAAATACTACCCATAATTTTTTATATCTAAGAGGAAAAACACAGCGTACAGCTCTGCAATGCTATTAGCACCTTTCCCCTTTTACCAGCAAAAGAGACACACTACGAAAGATAAACACATGTGGAAGTTACAGGGTTTGGGATTTTTTTCCCCCTTTTTCAAATGAATTAAGTTAGGCGAGCTAAAAAAAAAAAAATATCACACATACAAAGAAATGAGTTTGGAAATCCCCCTGCGTCCGCCCCCACTGCTATTTGCTTAAGAAACCAGATGCACAAACACAGCCAAAAAATGACCTCAGCCATTCTTAAGAGAGCCTACAGTGCATTTTCATGAGTCATGGAAAGCAACAACTCGTTGCTTTGGTAATGCTAGGTAAGCAACTGGTCACTCATCCACAACCAGACTTTCAGCAGCAAGTCAGAGAGCAGACCATTTCTCGACAGATTGTGTCAGACAGCCCCAAAACAGTCTTGTTGGCAGGAGGTTTTAGAGGACATGCCACAAAGCATGACCTATAACAGCATTTAGCAAAGCATTCAGCAAACAGGATGCCCACTGCCCTGATCCCTGCATGCTGGGGGTTTCACCCCCTAGTCCATGCTCTCAGAGCAGGCAGAGATCCCTGCTATGCACAGCAAATAGAGAGGGAAGCAACAGAGGGAGGTAGGGATTAGCAAGAATTCAAGTTTCTCACCCACACTCTCCCCAAGAGCCAGGGCAGACGGGAAACCTGCTGCCCACCAGCCCAAAAAGTTAACACTGGGGCAAGCAAGCTTGTAGCAAGAACTGCAGAATGCTTCACCCACCCAACCCCTTCCAACCATTCCAGCACATACAGGCAGAACTTGACACATATATGCACACAGGCACACAAAAGATATACTGAAGCTTTCACCAGTCCCCGACCAAATTGCTTGCTCTTATTTCCCAAGGACTGCTAATAACCAGAAGGATGCCAATCTTCAGCTAAGCAGAGCACTGCTGTGTCTACCATCACCTCAAGACTTGCGCAATAAGCATACATGCAATTTACCAAAGCACTGCAAAGGGAGAAGCAGGATTTGAAATGTGTAGTATATATTTATTCCATTTCCCTACCATCCTCTTTGGATGAGGGTGACTCCTGCAGGGGCACCACTCAAAGCCCTCAGTGACACTCCATGAAGATGCTGGCATTCCATAACGCAGCCTAAAATCCTTCAACCATACATGTCCAAGGCACCCATCTGAAATCCAGCCCAAGAGAGGTCATGGAAGTGGGAGGTTCCTTTTGCAGCAAGGAAAGACCCTTTCCAACACATCCTATGCTCTTCTACAAACACCTCCCACCTTCATCACCTCTTGGTGACTCCTACAGCAAACACACAGCCACTGCTGCCTGAGAAGCTCTACAGAGGTAAGACACCAAACTGCACCTTGCTGGCAATGCACCCTATAAAAGGCAAATCAGCTTCACATGTAATGATGAACCAGGTACTGAAGCCTTGCTCTATCTTATCCAAACCCCCAGCAGCTCTGGGACTCTGTGGTGGTACAGGATAAAAGCACAGTGTGCCACATCACCTCCTTGGGACAGCCCAACTGGCTTCCTGAGAGGGAAATTCACCAGCACAGGATTTCCTGGACATAAGACTAAGACTGGAACTAGCTCATCCCCAGCTTTCCCTCCAGAGATGAAGACAGTTGCAATCTTCGGTACCTTTTATGTGTGGTTCAGAAGCTGATTGTATGTCTTCACCTCCTATAACATAAGCTGCGAATAGAAAACACACACTCTCACCCCTTACAGCCCCATTCTGAAGCCAACCAGGCATCCACCAGACGTTAGTCACACCGGTAATGCTGCAGGAGAAGCTGCTGAAACAGTGTGATGATTAAACATCCCTCTTTTTCTTGAGTCACTAGCCAGGAAACAGTGACACACATCGTGCACATCTTTAGCAGTGCAGCGTCTTGGGGAGAGCATTGTGGAGATCCTCAGCAAGCACCCCCACTCCAAACAAAAATAGGCAAAAGCAGGCATGATTCCTCGAATCCTTTGTGCTCAAGAGATCATTTCCACCAATGAAGTGATGCCAGACCCATCTTCAGACAGAGACCATCATCAGGGTATGCAGGAAAAAACATAGGTGCCCTTTCATCAGGGCCACCCGCAACTCAAGTCAGCATCCAGGAACACTTCCTATTTCCCAGGTGATACAGCCAGAAGTAAGCATCTCACAAGGGGAGTAAGCAGATCCTTGCAGCCACCAAAGCCAACATGACCATGCCTAGCAGAAAACCAAAGATGAGGAGCAGGAGAGAGCACCAGGTTGTGTGGACCCTCATCCAGGCAGTCCTGATGGTCCCCTCCCAGCCTCAACACACAGAAGGCTGTGACAAGAGACATCAGCAGGGCTTGCTCTGGCTGCCACCATCACAGCAGCAACTCCTGGACCCCAAATGCAGTTTTCCAATGCAGACCCAAGAAATTAGCATGACAGGACCTGTCCCATCATGATTCTTCCAAGGCACTGTAATTGCCCCCCTGCAGCCACAACTCAGAAGCAGTTCACAGGAAGAGCAGTAAAAACCTTTCCCTAACCATTTCCCTCTGGCAAAGCGGCACAGCTTGGGAGCAGCTTGCATTCACCCTGCCACTGGGCTTGTCCCAGGCAGCAACAGCCTTTAGAGCCAGACCTTGAACCTTTCAATAAAACCAGTGATGCAATAAACTAAGCAAAGCTCAATGCAGTCTGTTTATCTCTTTATTTACCACCAGCACCATCCAAAGAGAAATAACTGAAATATCTTGCATATTTCTTTAATGACTCTTGCTACTCTGCTAGCACCAGCACCGAGGGACTAAGACAAAGAAGCAGCAAATACATTCCAACAGTTTATTAACTGGGTGCTCAGGTTTCCCAAAAGCCACTCTCCAAGCATGAAGCCAGCAGAAGGATTGCAGCAGAAGGCTCATTGCTGTAGTTTTGGGCTGAAAGGCAAATAGGCTGTAGTGTGAGCACCTGGTATCAGCAAGGAAAGCTCTCCTGGTATCGTTACTGAAGGATGCTTTACCATTTCAGCAACCCAAGCCCTGCTCCACAGCTCCACCCTACATCAATGCACTGGCCAACTTCAACAGAAGTCAGCCCAAATCTCTGATTTCTAACTAATGGTTATTCATCACACTCCTGGGCTGCTCAGCCCACACACATCCCTTCAGCCACCCACTTCCACAGTGACCAAGTTATTTCTGCTGCAGATACCAAGCTGAGTTATCAACCCATCACTTACAGATAACACTATCAAACACCCTTTGTGATTACACTGCACTGATCCAGCATGCAAAAAAGGGACAGCCCCCCCAAGAGCACTCCTCAGGTAGTGGCAAAGAGGAAAAGGTGAGAGGCTGAAAGGGTGTATTTAAACCAGGGGTTCTGTGCATGCTCACACACCTTTCCTTCAGTTCACCTTTACCACCAGCTATTACAGGCCTCACCTTATACTTTCTCCCCCAAGCCATTTTCCGCAACCAAGTCTTCCTTATCACAGCACTGAGGCTGCCCAGAACAGGGGATGCCCCAACCCTTTTGCTCAGATCAGAGGCAGTATTTCCCCATTACTGAGAACTGGCAAGAGCCAGAAATGCCCATCACCCTGTGTCCACCACCCTTCTGCAGGACCCTCACGCCCTGCGATGCCACCTTGCAAAGCAAAAGGTGCAAACAGCCCACTGTGAAGAGGTAAAGTATCCACATGATTTGTTTAGGTTCTTATCATGGAGGGCACTGCACTATTTCCAGTTTACAAGTAGATTATAATGATCTCTCTGCTGGTCAACTACAAAAAGCCAAAGAGGCTGCAGCACAAAAGCACTAAGCAATCCAAGTAACCCACCGTCCTCATCATGAAGGGCTTCCATGTCCGTATATAGAATAGTTCAGTTGGAAGGGATCTACAACCATTGCATAGTCCAACTGCCTGACAACTTCAGGACTGAAGGACAAGGACGACCTCAATCAGGACAGACGTCAACAGGTATCCCAAAGAAGCAGTCCCTTCCTCTGAACCAGAGCTCGTAGCACAACACAGGGCTCACTTCTGCACATGATGTTTGGGCTAACAACTATGTGCAAAATTTTCAGCACTCCCTTGGGAATTTGTGGCCACTTGGAAGCCAGGAACACTTTCATGTGGGCCAGACGAACACAATCGCTCCAGGACAGCCCTAACACTGCAAGAGAACGCAAAGTATTGCAGAGGCCACCAACACCCTTCAGCAGTGTTGGATTTAAGACATTCCTACTTCCTTCGCAAAGACTTCTTATCTCACCAGTTATGCTCCCAAAGCAACTGCACAGCCCTTTTTGCTCCGAACCACCCAGCTACCAATCAGGTATTTAGCACACAAACTCCTGGCCATAGCAGGTTTGCAGAGCACCTCTAACCCACCTACCCAGAGCTATTTTTTCAAGCAATTTGGTGTTAAATCACAACCTGAACACTCAACCCACCCTCCCACCCCTCCAAGGACCTGGCCAGCACACATGCTGTTTATACTGCAGCCCACACAGTAGCTTGGCCAGCTCCTTCCAGGATCTAGCCTTCACTGCTGGGCACGGCACGCAGCATACATTGCCAACGGGACTTTGTCCTGTGCAGTTCCATGGCGCTGAGCCAAACGCTGGCTCACTTTCACCCTGAGTTTCATTGCTGTTGTGGCTCATGCTCCCTGGGCTGCCCCAGATCATCTTGCAGAATGGAGAGTGTAAAATTAGGGGAGCTTTCAGGGAAGTGACGATGAGTTCTGCATAAAATGGTGGCTAACTTGGGTTTAACACAGGAGAAATGAACAGGCAGGACTTCAGAGTCCCTCGGTCCCCACTAACGTATATTAGATCTTCCGGGATAGGAAAAAGTGTTGGGAGAACGCCTTTGGGAGCTGAATCCCCTCTTTTAGGAGGGACAGGTACACCTTTCACCCTTGACTTCTAAAACTCCCAGAAAGCCCGGGTCAACCTCCCTGGGTAGCCCTCACCCATGTCCCAAGTGCTCTGGGAACAGAAGCTGGCACCCAAGAGCAGACACAGTGATGACACAACAACACATCCCCACCCCAAGTCACACAGACAGGGAAGTAATGTGAACAGCTGTGAGCAGCCACCATGGGACTCAGCCATGAACTCACACCCCCATCTCGCTGAACCCTTCCATAACAACCACAGAGCACCAGGCAAACTGGCTTTAGGCCAAACTCTTCCACAGGTCCCCACCACAGGCCATGCATCTTCCATCATTCCTGGCTCAGCATGGCTGCAAGCCCCACAGCTCCAGGGAAAGCTCCTGGAGCAACAGCCCCAGCACTGAAACAAAGCAGGGAGCCACATAGCCCCAGCCTGCAGCCCCAAAACTCTTTGCTAACCCCACTGCAGCGTTCTCTCCTTCCTCTTCATTCCTGTGCAATTGGTTTTCTGCAGGGAATAGCTCCCTAACGGCTTTGAAGAGGACGGCATCAACTTAAAGATCTTTGCTTTCAATTTATTGCGTCATTAAAGATGAACTAAGACAGACTGATTTGAGTTGGATACTAGTGGCATTTTAATGGCTAATGGGAAGACTACTTGGCCAGACCACATGAGAACTGCAAGGACAGACAGAAAACAAACAAAAATGCCCATGTACCCATGCTCACACGTGCCCACCCACACCTACACAGACAGAAACCATTCATCTCATCTGTCTGATGTTCACTACAACATTCACCACATCACACAAAGGCTGCACGGGGTATGGGCAAGCTCATGGAGACAGCATGTTTCAGGCACAACTGAGACAACGTTCACTATCCCTGCATCTCACACAGCACTCTGCAACGGCAGAAAAGGTGCCAGGAAGAAACATGGTCCTGATTTAGCATGCATAGGGAACTGCTCCCCACAGGGACTCACCAAAAACACATGGTCATCCATTTCTCCTTGTGGAGCTTAAACAGGAAAATAAATACAGTCTGAGGATTGAGGGTGACCCCTCCAGGTTCAGGATCAGTGGGGCCATTTATAGCCTTTCTAAAAAGAGTCTGAGGAAATTAAAGAAAATAGTAAGTTGAATTCCATATTCTGCTTCTTACGGCTCTGTATTGCATTTTCCATCTCCCTGGTGCACAGCTGACATTCTGCACATTGCACTTGCCTGCACGATATGCAGAGAAGAGACTGGAAGTGACTGAGCCTGGCTGCCTCTTGCTACTGCCAAGCATCAGCCCAATCGACCACAGCTCCCTGCCGTGGGAGCCGGGCTGCAAAAGGGCTTGGCCACTTCCCAGAAAGGCTGGCATGCGGTATGCGTGTCCCTCTCCTGCGCTGGATGTCAGGATCTAACAGAGTCCAGAGGTTTGTAGAGAGAAAAAAACATGCTTCCTTAGAGTAGATGAAGTGTACAGATGAAGTGTACAGGCTGAGCTGTAGCTGAATCTCTTTCGCCTTTTCTTTCAGATGATCTCCTCCATTAGGAGAGCCAAGGCAAGCTCAGAACAATTGCTCCCTCCTGATTCTCAGCTCTGAGGTTTGCTGCTTCTACGTGCAGACAGATGTGTACGCTCCAAAGCCAGCCTGCATTCACAGAGCAGTCTAATAAAAGATATCCCTCCTAACAGCAAACCCTGACTCACTTCCCTCGCGCCTCTACCAGCAGGTCTCCAACGGCAGGGCCAGATCAACCAGAACAGAAGATCCTGCCAGCTTTCACTCTGGTTCCCACGTCCATCTGGGAGAGCAGGGCTGGAAGCGTATCACCTTCCATGCTACGGCAGCACACTCTGTCCCGCCACTCTGCCACGGAGCCAGACACACTGTGCGATCCTCACCAGCATCTTCCTGATGGGAAACTTCAGGAAACACATTGAGTCCAAGCTGCATACTCACACAACGAAGCATCATCAAGCAAGGTTTTGGAAGGGGTGGAGAGAGGGCCATACTGCTCCAGCTGCCACAGCTGATGGCTCTTTGTAATGCAGTCTCCCCATCCTGGATGAAAACCCAGACTACATCTCTCTGTATGAGCACACTTCCCTCACAGGCTCCAACAGCCGCCAAAATAAGAAACCCATCACCCACCTGCACACACTCTCAGGGCAGAGCTGTGGGGTTCTGATGAAGATTTAAGACCCATGGAAAAAATTGCAGCACCAAAACTCACTTAAGAGAAGGAAAGTATAAAAGAGCCTTTAAATGCACATCCCACCAGGCTGGCAGCCCAATCCAGCCTTGTGTCCTGCCTCCAACAGAGGAGCTTTTTGAAGCTGCAAAGCCTTCCCAGGGAAAAGGCTGCACCCAGCCACTGAGGCGTGCTTCAAAACTGCAGGAGCCCTAGAAAACCTTGAGCTCCTGTTTATAATTAATGCCAGATTAGGGGTTCTGGAAACAGGACTATTTGGCACAGATATCACAAGACACAGGTATTCACGAGCAAGCACCCAAACGCAGCCAATCTTCTGCACACCTGAAGAACAGCTCCCAAGAGCTGCATTCCAGGCACAAATCCTGCATGGAGCTACATCAAACTGCACGTGAAGGAGTGGAAATAAATTCACGTGGTGCCACAGAATTTCCCCAAACTGCTCACACCAAAGCAGCAAAAGAGCCTGACACTGGATATCCCCAGGATCACAAAACCCAAGCCTCCAAATCCCAAAAGAGCCCTGTGTTCTCAATCCACGCACTGGCAACGCATGCAGACCCTGCAAGGAGCCAGCAGCAGGTCTACTTCCAGTAACCACGGGATTACAAGACAGGAATTGAAGAGGAGGATGAAAGCAGCAGCCGAGGGTGAAACCGCTTTCTCGGCTGTGTCGGGCCAGCAAGAGCTGCGCTTGGCCGCCGTCGGGCCCTGGCGAGCAGCCGCCGCACACCCACTGGTGCTGGCACACGGCTCCCACCTCCGCTATGCTCCTCTCTTCCCGCCGGGCGCAGAGGGCTGAGGTTTGGTGCCTGCAGAATGAATCCTCCCGGAGCATCATTCTGACTCACGGCACAGCTCCCCAAGACAGCCCGTCACTCCATCCAGGTGTCACTCATGCCATGCGGGTACCGGCTTCCATCGCCCGCCACAAAGCCTTCCTCCCCGCAGCTCATCCCATCCTCACCACTCGGGGCAAGCTGTGCAGGGGGGGACTTTGCTCAGGATGAGGACAGAGAGTGAAAGCTGGGCATTCCCACAGCTCCCTGGCACGGTCATGCTGCTTCCCACCGAGGCAGGACCCAAGCGACTGCAGCCAGCCATACACCGACGCGCTCAACAGTCCAAAGCACCCCGAAACCGGGATCTATCATCAGGGGCTGTCCTGTCAGTCAGCGGCAGCCGGGACAAGCTTCCAGGTACGCTCATGACATGGGGCAATAAATACTGGGTATTCACCCGAGTGAATACTGGGTAGTCACCCGAGTGCGCTACCAGGAGGCGAGGTCTGCGCTGAGAAAGGTCAGTGCCCCAAGGGGAGGCCGGTGCTGCCGAGCTCCGCACCTCAAACACACCATCCCCCGCCACAGCAAGCCCTTGCTTATCCCCCCTCCACGGCTTCCCAAGCCCAGCCGAGCCACCTGCCCGCAGGGACGAGCCCCGCTTGCAAGACTTAAGACTGAGAGGAAGAAAAAGCGACAGAAGCCGGGAGCCGGCTGCAAAACTACGGGTCACCACTGCGAAAAACACAATTAAAACCAAACTGAAAGAGCGAAACGAACCCGCAGCGGGTGTAGGAACGGACCGACCGCCGAGCGCCCCGGCCCCTGCCGTGAGGAGCGAAGAGACTTACCGGACCGGCGGCGCGGCTACCCGCGGAGGGGCATGTCCGGCGGTTCGGAGCAACCCGGTTACCGCGGATCGGCTCTGCTCCTGTCGGCTCGACTCGACTCCGATCCACTCTGCTCTGTTAGGCTCGGCTCTACAAGGCTCCGCTGGGGTCAACTCAGCGTGGCGACAGCAGCGCGATGCGGGGCGTGCACAAAAGCGGGAGGAAGCGGTGACGCGCGGAGCCGTCGGTGCCAATCGGACGGTGAGGAGGGGCTGGGCTGGCTCCGCCCGCAGTCAGAGCAGGGGTACCGCGCCACCGGGGGGCGACACTGCTGGGGGGACCTCTGGAATGGGGGTGGTGCGACCCACGTATCCCACATGAGGTTAACTTGGTGATGGGAAACGGTGCTGAGACCCCCTAACCCCGGGAGACGGGGCTGCAGGGGTTGAAAGCCTTGGAGAAGCTGGAGAAACCTTCTCCCCGCAGAGCCTTCTGCAGTGTCCTCACAGCCAGGATGCGAAGGTGGGGTGGAGGGGTTGCGTGATGATGACTTGGTTTGGGTTTGCCACTTCTGGGGGGAACTGAAGCAGAAGTGAGATAGATTAAAGCCAAAGGGAGGGGGAGGCTCTGGGCTGTCAGAGCCTGCTCACCAGGGCACCTCAGGGCTCTGTGGGCAGATCTCCATGGGAGGTAAAGCAGCCTCTGGGCTGCCCAATTTACACCCACCTGTCATAGAATCACAGAAGGGTTTGGGTTGGAAGGGACCTTACACATTATCCGGTTCCAACCCCCTGCCACAGGCAGGGACACCTTCCACTAGACCAGATTACACCAAGTCCCATCCAACCCGGCCTTGAACACTGCCAGGGGTGGGGCAGCCACAGCTTCCCTGGGCAACCTGTGCCAGGTCCTCACACCCTCTCCAGCTTTCTTGTTGTCCCCTTTAGGCACTGGAAGCTGCTCTAATGTCTCCCCAGAGCCTTCCCTTCTCCAGGCTGAACAAGCCCAGGTCTCTCAGCCTGTCTCCAGAGCAGAGGTGCTCCAGCCCTCAGAGCATTTCCATGGCTCCTCTGGAGATGCTCCAACAGGTCCAGATCCCCTCTTGTGTTTCCAAGTCCTTTGGGGCTTGACTCTCCATACGAGGAGAGCTGACAGTGCCATAAAAGCAAAACTGACCCCTGAGCAAAGGGCCAGCAAGAGCCCTGTGCCTGAAAAGCAGGCCGAAGTGGGACCTGTGTTTTGTACCAGCTACCACTCAGACTGGTGAGAAAGAGAGAAAACTCATGCAGACAATGGAAAATGTAAGTGAGACTATTTCTGTGAGTATTTCCTGGTTTCCCCATTTACTAAATGTGCTGTGGAGAGGAACAGGAACAAAGTCGGTTCAAGATTTGGGAGAGGTGGGAGGGGGACCAGACCCATTCCCCTCAAGTTTTTCAGGACTTGCTGCTGCAAGAAAGTTTGAGCCATTGCCTATAAAGGCAATACAAACCCCAGTCAGGGACCCCTCCTGAGAGATTCAGATCTCACATCCACATATACAATCGCGTGACCTATTAATAAAATCCATAGAAACCAATTCTGTATATACCAAATAACAGCAGATGGCTCCAGCCCAAACCGCTCTGGGTTCCCTCACTCCATAAATGATTTTTCCTAGGGCCAGCCGTGATCTTGATGTAATTGAATAGGTTTCACCCTTTTCTCTCTCCCTCCCCCTCCCCAGAATATTTATGCAGCTTACAGAGAGACATCCAGGGGGACTGAGCTGTTGCTGGAAGGAACCTCTGACTCCAGCTTGCCTCATCCATTAGGGAAGCAGAGTAAGTCTATCCTAAGCCACCTGGCTTTGGGAAGGAGATTGCCTTTCTCTGCACCTTCCCTCTAACTCTTAACAGCTTTTAATAAAATCCTGGTAACTTGGCACATTTGAAATGCTTTGGCTGCTGCCCATCAGGGATGTATGTAATGAATTCTTGTGCTGCAGATGCCTTTCTGAAATAAAGCATATGTGTTTACCTTGGGAACCAGGCACAGGACCCCAGGGCTTCAGGTTCAAGTATTATAAAGCGCTAAGAGACAAGCAGCTCCTTTAAACCTGCTGGGTTTAATGGGAATCAGTTAGGCAAGCACCAATTACTGTTGAGATCTTCTTCCAAGCAGCTTCTCCTTTCCAAACGTGTTTGATGCCACAGAAATCCCTCTACAGGGATTTCAGATCTAGGGTGTTCCTAAACAATATAAGGATCATTGTATGTGTAAAGCCTGTTTCCATTGATGTCAACAGCTCTCTGCTGATGGGCGTGCAAAGTTTCTGCCCCAGATTCTGCCTCCTCTTGAAAACATTTACAAAGCCTGGCAGAAGAACAGGTGGAGGTGTGTGGCTCTGAGCGTAGTTTCATGCTGGCTGGCAGACTTCACCATATTCCTTCAGAGGAGTGAAACCCTGGTAGGGAGGCACAGAGGAGAGCACTGGTAAAACCAGTGTGCTGCACACAGTGATTGTAGTGGCTTTGTATGGGGAAATAAAATAGATGCAGGCTATTCTCTGTCCCTGAGGACAACATGGCATGCCTTGTACCCATGCAGCCAAACTCTCCCTTGTTCTCCAAAACAGTGTCCAAAATGCTCTTAGGAAGCATTCTTTGGTGCATGCTGTCCCACGCTGTGTTCGTGTACGTGCCAGCTGGTGAGATTAAAACAGTGCCACACATAAAATGTGTAGATGTGTGCTTTGGTTCTTCCTAGTTGACTGGTATACATATTGGGGTGGAGGTGAATGACTACATCATCCTGATAATATCTTGAGTGAAAAGTTTGATGGTACGAGTTGGTAATAGTGAGCTATAAGAAAAGCTGATGGCTCATCCACAGACCAAGAACTTTGCAAATCACAGCCCCAGGCTGTTCTTATTTATGCTTCTCCTTTAAAGACGTAAGCATTAGTATTTTCTGTGGGGAGAAAAAGGGGAAGATATTTGGCTTTTACCTAACTGCTACTATTCTGGGCTATGTTAGGGTTCCTGCAGGAAGTGAACACAGGTCCCAGAGCACCGACCCAATTCTTCTGTGGCTAAGTATGCTCTGTCTAACCTGAAATTCTCCCATGCCTTCTGTTTGATATAATATCCTTTCTTGCTTCCTGTCTTAAACAGCAGCATAAAGCTGTTGTGTGCTGTGAGATGTCTGTCAGGCTTTCCCATCGAGACGGCTGCATATTGGTGGTTGGTGAAATCATTTCTATACTTAGTTTGTGAACTGTATAGGAATGATTCCATCTTAGTGTAAAGAAAAGAAACTGATTCCTCACTCAAGGAACTGTACTGCTTCACAGCTGAAGGCTGGAGCTGGCAATGGACTTGGGTGGGATTTCAGCAGGCAGATACAAGCCTGTGATGCTGAAACCTCTGCATGGCAGCTTCTGGGGTTGGCAGACCTATGTTGTCTGCAGCTCCTCCTCACCCCAGATTAATTGTGGATCTGCTGTTTGCTGTGGAAGAGCAAGTGGTAGAAGGGGGATAGAACTGTCCTATGTCCCACCTAGTGATATTTCCCATAGAGAAGCCATATTGATTTTGCTTAAATATTTCCCACCTGTTCTGTCTGCTGCAAAGCTGAATGATTTGGGACTACCTGATGGATAAAAAAACCTTGCCAGTACCCACAGACCATACATGTCAGTGTTTCTGAGGGATTTGTGCTTTTCCCAGAGCATGCTTGAATGTATGCAGAGGTTTGCTGTGGACAGACCTTTGGGGATGGCATTTCACTGTACAAGAGCCATGTAATGGAATGGTTGAGACAGGTGTGAGACAGGTTCAGATCCCTATTGCTGAGGGGCTGCATGCTTCCCGGCTGCCTTTCTCTTCCTCTCCTGTTACATGAAACACTGCCTGGCTGATAAAACCATATACTGTACGCATCAAATACTGAGATCTACTGTATGAAAGCCTTCACAGCCAGGCAAGAGCAGCAAGTGATCTCTCCGGCTTGATGGGTTTTGAAACCTTTCCTCTTCCTTGGCAGGAAACAAACAGCAGATAACACCTCCTGCCCACAGAACAAACTAATCTCGTGCTTAGAGTTTGGGTTTAAACCTCCTTGGGCTGAGGAGGAAACGCTGGGCTCCTTCCCAGGCTCCGTGTCTGGGATGTATCTAGCATCCACTCCAGCCTAAAAGGTAGGTGGCAGCAGCAGCAACCGTATTTTAAAAGGAAAGGGTCAGTCCTGCACTTGGAAGATAAAATGCACAGGCCTTGTCCTAGACAAGAGGGTTAAGAGCATGAAGACCCAAGAGCAGAGCAGAGGCACACTCTCCATGCACTGTTACCCATCGGCTACTTGGGAATACTGCAACACCCCGTCTTGGAGGTTAGAAAGTTGCTCTGTGAAGGGATCAGAGCAAAGGGGTGCCCCCCAGCCCTCTTTGAAGCGGTGTTTGTGTTCGTACACCTGTCTGTATGCAGCTGACAGGGGGGATTTTTCAGATCTTAAGAAATAAGCACTGAAGGCTAAGTGTGACACACAGAGGAAGACAGCAGCATGCAGCAGCCAGCGGAGTGGATCAACCGAAAGGAACAAGTTTTAACTCATATTTCTTTCAAGCTGGGTGTGACTACAGTGAGATTGAGTTGTGTGGATGTTTGGGGTTTTTTCCTGGTAGTCATCACATACACTTTCATAGCTGAAGGTAAGTTTCCACGATGTCTGTGTTCCATGACTCACCATACCCAAACAGAGGGAAAAACATCTCCGAAAAGGATAAAGTGAAAGTGAAGAGGAGATGATTTCTGGGTGAGTTGTTAATCAGATGTTGTTGGAGAGCATTTCTCTGTGATGCTTTTCATAAGTGCACGGAGCCTGGAACTTCTGTTATCTAAAAACAGTATTTGCAAGGTGAATCTATGCATCACACTGATTAAAGGTGTGGAGCTGCAAGCCCTGGCTAGTTATATTACCTATCTGCAAACAGAACCACTTCAGACTTCTTCAGGTAAGGTCAGAACTACCTCAGAATGTTTGTGGGCTCACCTGAATATTTGGGAAAATAGCACAAGAAATATTGTTGTGGTGGTATTCACAGCTAAAACTGCAAGAAAGCCAAAAATCACAGGCGACGTCCTGCATTTCCATCCCACCTTCCCAGAATGTTCAAAGAAAATCTTGATATTTTTCCTGAAAAGAGTCAAAATTCGT
>JBCJKH010040826.1:0-20030 GCA_039877255.1 Loriculus beryllinus | reverse complement strand
AAGACCAAAATGGAAATAAATGATGAGGAAAGGGTGAAAGTAGGATGCCATGTAGGCATGAAGTAGGATGGCTCAAAGCCAGACTGTAATAGTATTTTATATATTAAGGAGACAAAATTCCTGAATGCTTAAAAGATTACAATAATCTGTATTAAGGAAGACTAGAGATCTAGAGGGATATAATGAATGCAGGTAAAGGAGAAGCTTGACAACAATTTTAGTATAAAGTGTTATCCGTCATAGTAGAAAACATAATTTAACTAATCTTATAGATTTCTGGGAGAAGCTGCAATATGGTTGGACAGAAAAATAGATACTATTAGAGGAAGGACATGATGTATAGTTACAGAAAGTAAAACATGGGACAAACATGAATTGGTGTTTGTTATTGTTATTTATTCTTTCATAGTGCAGGAATGATTTCCTGTTACTGTAAAAGATGACACCTCTAAAATTGATATGAGTAAATATATCTTGGGACTTATTGCCACAAGGTATTGCAAGCCAAGGGCATTTGAGATAGGTTTAGGTATTTATACAAGTAACAGAGACATTCACAGATGAAAACAGTTTCAAAATGAGAAGTATATATCAAAGCTTTAGCACATAAGTAGATAGGGTGTTTGTGTGGTGAGGAGGACCTGTCCTTACTAGGAGTGCTCTGGCTCTGTGAGCTCCCTCAATGGCAAGAGCCTCATCCCCCACACACCATCAGGCCTTGGTGGGTCCAGCTCACAGGATGGCTCTTGCGCCTTCTGGGGTGTTGTTCACTGTTATTATTGCCACATAGGGATATTATGTATTCCATGTAAATGTATGCATACTTACAGGTAATAAGAGGAGGTGTGCAGTACTTTGTGCATTTTATTTGATACTTTCATCTCCAAAATGGTACTGAAGAACATGTCGGGCATAACATAGAGGTGTTAATTTGCATGCAGTGATGTGTCACTAGCAAAGGCATAGGGCTTTATTGTATAGAAAAAGGCATTATTTCAAGTCTGCAAATCTGCTGTTATTTTTACATTAAATTCTTTTTATTGTGGAACAGGAGAACAATGTAGGAATGCTTATAATATTAAATTGTTTACTGTCCATGATTCCCTATAAAATGCCCTGCGACATAAGTGCCAAATGTATACCTGATAACTTGCAATTAGTTATTATATGCTGACATTCAGAACTGAATTACCATGCACAAATATTAATTAAATTTGTTTTAAACATCATTGATTAGACTGCAGTATGGAGCTCTATTATTTCTATTTATCAAACTTACAAAAATTTGGTTTTATCTTTTGTTCTGGGGCAGGTGTTATCTTATCATGCAACATGTTCGAAGGCAGAAGTTGACAAATTTAAGGTAAGGATTTAAGTTTTTAGTTATTTCTGGGAATATAACAGTAAAGTAAAATGGATGTAGATTATCTGAGAGAAAAGTTTTTGTCAAAAGCGGAAAATTGTAACTAACTTTAATTTATAAAGGATGTATTATACACTAGGCTGTTAGGCAGGGAAGGTGGAACAAGTCTTTCAAGCGATAAAGAGCTGCAGTAACAGGTGCACAGCAGCAAAATACCATTGTTCCAGCACTAGCTGCTGGAACTGCACATCAGTGTGGGTTTGGTGGCCTCCTTGACAGGAACCACTACAGGGAAGTCACGGTGGGCAGTGAGGAAGAGACTAGAGAAAATGAGAGGAACATGCTTATAGCGTGGAAGCTGTCCTGTGTTTACTTAAAAAGCAGAGAATTCACTATCAAGACTGCATAGGATTAGAAGGCTGAATGTGGTGTTGAGAAATCCTCTTCTGACTTCTGTGAGCACAGGCAGAACTGTAAAGTGATGTGTGCATAATATAGCATTGCTGGGGACCAATAGTGATGTGTTCACACAGAATCCTGCCTTCCCAAGGAGTAGAGAGTAGGAGGAGCAGTGACCTTGCCCTTTCACCTCTGCCAGCACTCCAGCACAACCTTTGTTTGTCCTTTTCTGCTTGAGGAAAACTTGGTGTCTCTTTATTTGGCTATGTGGAGTCAGCATTGAGAGCTCCTCATAGTGGTTTGAGAAGCTTTTGTGGTGGGCATCAGGGTTGGTTTCTTTTATGCAAAGCGCCTCGGAGACTGGGAAGGAGATCTGGGCTGTTGTGACCCCACACTGCTGGCATTCCCTGCTGTGGCTCCTTGTCACCTATCTGGCTGACAAATAGCTGTTTGTTTATTTTGACACTTGGCTGCCTCTCTGCAACTGGATCTCCACACCATGCGGATGGTTGTGGTGGAATGGGAAAGCCTTGGGTGACTTAGCAGAGCTGATACTGATGAGTTATGTGAGCTGAGGAAGGGCAGCTGTTGCTAGTTAGTTATTAGTTGGTAGATTATTGTCCAGACACTGGCTGTGCCTATCACCAGGTAGCAATGCAGAGTTCTAAGGATGTAATGTATTGTTTCCCTCCTTTGCAGTCACTGGTGCAGTTACCCACCCTTTTGTAAGATGAAGAGTAGATAACTGAATTATTGCTGCAATCGTACATGCTTGAAGATTATTCCAACACTGTAGCCAGCAGAAAATACTTTTGTGTGCTTACAAAGTTATATTTTATGTTAGGCAAAGGCCATTGAACACTGTGTGAGAGAGAGGGGAAAGAAAAGGATAAAGGGCCATACATAATTTTTTTTTAAGGTTGGAGTTTTGCTTGGTTTTGTTTGGGTTTGTTATTTTCTGAGTGGGTTTGGTGGTGTGTTGGTTTTGCTTGGTTTGGTTTGCTGGTTTGATTATTTGGGGTGGTTTTAGTTTACCTTAGGATAAGCACCTGTCATACAGCTTCTATGATCGTCAGGATTCAATCAATATTTTTCTACATACCAGAGGGCCATACTTCTTGGTTACTTCTAATCATTAAAAGATAATTCTCCATCATGGTCTGTGGAGTTGAAATAAGAGCCTGCTATGTTACTTTTTGGACCTAGATACTAGTGTGATGAGGAGCTATTCTACTTGTTTCCTCAGGTGTTTCCATTAATAGATTTGTTAAGTCTCCAAGTAGGGAATGTCATCTTGTTATTCTGAAGGCATGTAACTATCCCTTTAATGGTTACTGACAAGGTGAAGGGAAATGAAAAGCATTTATTCATTAGTAACCCTGATAGATACAATTTTATACAGAAGATAAATGAGAAAATGAGGAATAAAACCAAATTAAACTGAGAGACTTTTTAAAGAAAAATTTTCCCTTATTATCCAGTTGACTCTCTTTCAGTTCCTAACAAAATGAGTGTCAGGTAATCTGTGTTAGTGCTTTACACCACTGGTTGTAAGCAAAATAAATTCCAACAAAACCAGAGGGAGGACCAGTGTGTCTTGTGGGCCTTCGACAGAGAGCTCATCCCAAGAGAGGGCCATCCATCTGTGTGATAAAATTACTTCTGTCTCACCCCTTGCAGAGCTCTGGCAGCCAGTCTCCCTGCCGAGGTCTCCTGGGGCATCCTACCCTGAAATCGCTGCTCTTTTCTCTGTTTGTTATATTGTTATATTTTGTGTAACCCCTTTGTTATATTAGGGTCATCTTCTAGACTTGACTGGCTAATAAACAATTCCTCCCTCTGGGGGTGTTTGGGGCCAAACCTGTCCCCTCTCCTTTTGGTGATTTATTGGCAGATGTCAGAGGAAATGTCTGTTACAATTTACCTGTTGTTCTGGTTCAGTCAAAATAGTAACAGACTCACATGACAAACATCTAAATGAGAGTAATGCCAGTAGCTCACTACTGTCTCTTGACTGACAGAGGACCTAATGGTAGTTAATGACTTTGGAGTGACAATACATTTGATTTGATAACTTCTCAACATACTACCCCAAACATACCATTACTGGACCCCAGCAACATGAGAATAATCACATATTCTTCTTTTTTTTTTTCCAAGTTATTACTTTCTTTGTCATGTCTTTAGAATATTAATATATTTCTTATCCATTCATTTTTATTTGCCTAAGATATAAAGAGTATTCTAACGCAAAGTAAAAAATTGCAAGTGTACTTGAAGATTACTTTTCCCCTGGCTTTTACCATTACAGAAAGCATGGCAGGACTAGTTAAAGTTGACTTTTTTACTTGAGATTTTGTCAGTAACTTCCTACTGGTATTGAGTTCACAAATACACATATTCACAAATATACTTTGTATCTTTTTAAGAATTAAACATAATCACTGTGAGGAAAGTTCTGAAAATAAATAATATTTATGTTCCTATTAATTCTGCTTAAGAATTTCTGAAACAAAACCCCTCACCTTAACAAGAAACCCTTAAGAAATTAATACCTTTCTCCAGATGCTGGGCTGGGAAAAAGTGCAGAGCACCAGTGGTTGTGGGGCTCAAAATAGGGGACGTTCGCAGTATGGAGCAGTGAAAAATGAGTGTATGATAATGAACCATGTCATGCAATTGGCCTATTCCCTCTCTGATTTCTACAACTGTCTAAAACCAAAGCAGCAACATAAATTCAAGTTGAACAGTGGTTTTGCACATTTTTTTAATGGATCCCACTTCTGGTGGCACTAGGGTATAGTTTTCACTAATGAAAGTCTGAAAGCCAAATTTAAAACTCCTTGTATGATTAGAAATTGCTCTATTAGTGAATGAATGGGTTTTTTTTTTCACAGAAGAGAATCCAATTATGTGAATTACTGTAAATGTTCATGTTGCCAGTCCTTTTCATTATTTGCATTAAAGCTTTGGTATTCATTAATGCTTAGGGTAGCAGGCTCACGTTTATTGGGAAGCCGGTGCCAGCGGAAACAACATGAGATTCCAACACAGGTGCTTGGCAGGTGCTGCTCTGCTGACCTGGCTGGAGCCACCCATTTGGTTCACTGCCTGTGCTCAGGGGAAGTGGGAATGGAAAATTCATGCCTTTAACTCAGTAAGTTTTAGTGGTCAGAGAGGGGGCTTAGCCCTTGGGTTAGACACAGGTGGATCTGCAGAGATCTGGATTCAGAGCCTGAACAAATTGCTTTGTCTCTGTAGCTGATGATCTGGCCTTGGGAGGGTAATATGAAGTTTTTCATTGATTTCATTAGGATGGTGCTCTCTTCAGCTTTGGCATTTTGTAAAACTGCATAGTAATGGTCTCTCTGCCACCTTCCATCTATTTAGTCAAGGCAGTCAGTCTTTAGTATTGCATTTTCTGATAGAGCAACATCTCTGGAAAAGTATAATTCTAAGATCCAGTCCTCTCTTAATGCCAGTTTAAACTGTAGGTTAAATGAAAACTTGAGTTGTCAGTGTAAAATGAGTCCTTTTTCCTGAAAATGGGTAGGTTTTAAAATGTGGCGAAACATAGAAGCTTAATTGGTAGAGTTTTAATAACAGGCAATTGAATTGGAGTTAATTATTAATCAGAATTAGTTGTGGGGTGGCTACCATTATTCCTGCATATAGGAAAAAAAATACCCAGATGTGGGTTTTGTGGATGATTTATAGGATTAAAACAACAGAAACAAAACCATACAATCTCTAGTAAATATTGTACTTAGACTCTGTTGCTTAGACTCTTGTTTACATTTATTTGCTGCTAAATATTTTTCAACTTTTATTTTTTAAAATTTAGATTATGATGGCTTAAAAAAATTATATCTGGTATACTGCTAAATTCATATAAGCTGCATAATTTTTTTTAGGTTTTCTGATATGCGCTGCATTACTGTGATAGATGAATTTCTGATACCATTGCTCTAGATATAGGGAGAAAAATTAAACTTTACTTTCCATGTGCATTTGAAAGTTAAACAAAAAAAAAAAATCCATCTTGAATGCAAACATTTCTTTCCTACCTGAGAATGTCTCCCTGAAGCCTTGAGTCTGATTTATCACAATGCTTCTCACTTGCATCTATGTAACTACACTAAATTCAAACTCAGTTTTGGCAAGATAAGGTGAAGTAATGCAACAATGAATCATACCTACATCAATATTCAGTTGTGGAGGATTTTTTAAGTTAGAAATAGGTATGATTTTAAAAACTGTGGCAATGCAGTTCTCTCTTGTATTTTAGACTTTAAAGACAACTCCATTATATCCATTGTGTACTAGCACAAGTGTTTACCTATAAGCATTTGATTATTGGAATAGAAAAATGCAAGGCTAGCAGAGTCTGATTAATCCAAGATTGATACTACCTATAGCATTGTCCTGTAGTGCCGTGTTTCTTCTCATAAAAATGCAAGCTCTGCAAGCCTAAAAATAGTTGTCTTTTAGACAAATATAGAAAGCCAAGATACGTGAGTAAAGAATGCAGAATTGTGTCCAGGACAGGATATTTATAGCAAGAGTTACAGACAGTAATGAGCAAGTCCTGTGACTTAGCAAGCTGTCCCACAAACACACCACCTTTAAATTTAACTAATACAGTTTCCAGAGAGAATATGTAAACACTGTTTTATTATGGGTAATACACAAGAAGCTATTTTAAAAAGCTAACGTAATAGTGCAGCTGTGAATGGTATAAGCCAGATCAATATTTAATGACTATGATGCATTATTTATAGCCCTGTGAGAGATTCCCTTTTTTAGGTCAAACAGCACACGAGAGAGCCACACAACAGAAAATAATGTATCACCTGCTTTACAGAATCTTTGATTCAAAATGTAGTGTGAATAACAATTCCTCTATTTCTCAGTTCCATAGCCTGAGGGATGGCTAGTTAAGAGCTACCCCGATGTAGGGAGGCTTCTGTGTGTCTCTTAAAAACTCAGGCATTTATAATAAATAATGATGGAAAGAGTTGAACCAAAAAAGGAAACAACTTTTAGGACTGCTGCTGTATACGGCACTGTAAACAGCTGAATCCATGAAAGATGGTGGATCTAAGTGAATTTGATACTTGGAGTGAGTTACACGTATAATATAAAATGAATTTGTTATTCATGTTTTCTGCTGTTGCAATTTTATACCCACTTTTAAATGCATAAGGGTGGGCAGCACAATGAATTTTATATATTAATTTTATCTCCAATCTCTGTAAGGATTGATTGGGAGAGCATTCCTAGGCTATGGCATTCTTAGTTGTGATGTCCTCTTTCAATTTAGAACTATTTTTGTTACCTTTATGTTCGGGTAATCAAATAGTTTGTAGTGGTTTATAGTAATTATATTATAGTCTTCCTCAGTAATTATATTTCAGAAAGGCAAGCTGACTTGGACCACTTATGGAATATTTCCATTTAAATAAATGTAGCTAGAAAATCACATTTTTATGCATTGATGACACTGCGGTTTCGATCTCTCTGATAACATGGGTTTACCAAGGACCAAAGGTACTTCATCACACTGCAGTCAGGATTGCAAGCCATGGTCCCAGACATGCATATGGTGAAACATGTCGAGGTCTTTAGAGATCTACAGTTCTGTGTAACTGCATGAAGTTATTAATGTGCTTAAGGATTTTTCAGATTGTCCTCCATGGTGAGTCACAGACTCCTGGACAACTCTTTGGCTGTCACAGGAGGGTCTGTGCTGGCACTGAGCTTTTCCACAGTGCTATTCCAGCTGATCAAGTTCCACTGAAAGTAGCAACAATGGGAAAATTAGGAGAAACCTTGAGGGTAATCAGGACTTAAGTGTTAATATTGAGCCGTGTTCCCTTTAAAGAAATACACATGTTCACAAGATGCAAAACAGTTAATTTTCTCTGCTTTTCCACGTGCACTGTCCACATAAGACCTAAAGCAGTGTTTCATAATTCATGAAACTGAGGTCTTTATTGTGTTACATTATTTCATACACTTACATGTGCCTATGTCTTCAGTTGTCATGGAAACTAGAAGTCAGGAACACACTGCATACACATTGGAAATTATTAAAAATAATAAATAATGATTAGAAATAAAATACTGTGGAGTTTATGCTAGTTTCTGAAGTGCAAGGCTGTCATCTGTTGACATCAGGCTAGTGCTCTGTAGTTCAAAGATAGATAAAACTAAAATATTTCTAATTTCAGTGAAGAAGGAATGGCATGGAGGAGTAGGGAAAGATTGTTCATGGTCTTTTCTCATGCAATGTTTAGGTTTAGAGGCATCAAATGAAATTAGCAGAATACATATTTAAATCTGACTAAAAATTGCTCTTCAGTAAACATGTAGTTAATCTATATGGCCTACCACCTTAGATCTTAGTGAGTTTAAAATGGTGAATTAACAGAAGGAAAAAGCAAATGAGGACTGTTCTATGAAGACAGTCACCTCTGCCTTAGGAAATGTCTGAAGTGCAGCTCGCTGTACCCAAGAGGAGCGCACCAAGCAGTTATGTTTTCTCAGTTTAAATAGTCTTCCTTGCTCTTGGTCACTCTCAAAACTAAGGTACAAGGCTTGGAAAGACCTTTGGTCTGGCACAATAGAACTATTCTTACCTTATTAATCAGTGCCTTCCAACAGCACTGCTTGGGAAAAAAAAATAGGAAACTACATTCTTTGCATCAGTTTTATCACCCTGAAAAGTAACCATGCCTGTTCTGTTCAAAATGAAGAAAAATGTGACTTGATCATTGCTGTCATAAATCTCAGAAATTGCAGATAGCAGGGTTTGATGAAAACTCCTGAGTTTGCTGAATTGTTTGCTTTATTATGAGCTGTTTCTTTTCCTTTCTCAACCACCTGCCGCTGGAAGCATTTCTGGATTGTCCTGCTAAGCTATTTTTCAGCTCCTTGTCTCAGTGCTGGGACCTGTGATGTGATTCTCAGGTGCACTTCTAATACAATAGCCCTCCTCATAGAGATATTATTACTGTCATGAAACCTGTTCCAGTGTGATAGGTTTTATTGAGAATAAAGCATATAAAAGAGCAATATGAAAGTTCATGGAAGAAGTGAGGGGTTTTTGCTTTAATTTCTTCCATAAGGCATTTTGTCATAAATAAAGCAGGATGACTTCAGCGTGTCAGAGGCATGAGAAGCACCTGTTCATGGATTACTTCTGTAGCTGTCATACTAGACTACTGTCATATTATAGTGTGTACCCTAATTTAATAGAAAAAGCTAATAGGAATTCTGAATTTGCTTTCAAAAAGTTTAAACATTCAATTTTATTTAAATTTCAGCATTTGAAATTACTGGCTTCATAGTTGATCAAGACGAGATTAAATTGCTGTAAACAGTCGCTGAAAGAATTCCTCTTGTATTTCTAAAATGACCACATTTATTATTTCCAGGTGAAAACATGGAGCTCCCAGAGTAAAATGTTCCCTTCCCTCCAGGAAGATGAAATCTGAATCTTCCAGGATGTGGTGGAAGGAGAGTTTACAAGGAGCAATTTAATCTGGTGAGGCTCAGGCACTGAGATGCTCTCTGAAGAGGCTAGCTGTCTTTGTTGGCTACAGTGGGGTAAAGGAAGGCTATAGCAATCATGAGGAGTACATCCACCTCATGTGCCCACTGTAGTCTAACTAGGCAAGTTCCTTGCCCTAATTTTGTTAGATCATCTGTGCAGGGCACTTCTTTGTGATTTGGTTTCCCATCTACAAAGAGGGGATAGAAACATTAAAACATCTCTATGAAAGATTCCATCATTTCTGCTTTCTGACTCCAAAAGATTTGTATGATGCAACTGTGTTGCATTTGTATGATAAGGCTGCATGAAACCAGTTTATTTTGTAGTGTAAGAGATAAGTAAATCTTGTTTTAAAATAGTCTTTCTCTTGAAGATCTACACATGATTTGAGAGAGTTAAGGCAAAAGAAAAAAGGTATGGCCTGGAAGCTGGATAAAGCCCACAGTTTAGTCATATATCCATGCCCAGACATGTTTTATTGTTTATTTATGAGTTTAGCACAGGTCAATAAATTAATGTTTTAAAGGGGTAGTCTTCATTTAGCAAGGAGTAGATTCTGGTCTGTGGGTTACGTCAGACCAAGAGCATAATGTGTATGTCAGTAATTAATTTCCTGTGGATTGTTTGTATATGGAAAAGCAAAATTATTCTTCAGTGTTTATGCTATAACAGAAAAATTTCTGAGTACATTCACACTCTAAGCTATAAAGAAGGGAGTTTAAGGGTTAGGATTTAAAAAAAAGTAAAAATCAACATTGATATTCTGACTGCAGAGTAAAGACACACAGTAACTAGAAATGTTAAATAATAAATGACTACTTCTAAGATCAGATACTTCATAGCTAGACCACAGCTTAAATCGCCTTGTTAAATACCTTAATAAGTAACAAACTTCAAGCACTGAAATTAACAGAAAATTAAAATTCTGTGCATGGTCAAAACTGGTGTTTGTATTACTTTTTTAAAAAACCCTTCTTCTGTAAAGCTGAAATAGATTTAAATTTTAAGAATTTCTCATATATTCTATTTTTTTTTTTTTGCAGTACTAAAACAACAGTCTAAGTAGCTTAAAATATTACTGCGTTATTGCTTTTAATAGTGGCTGGTTTTCAGTTTCTTAGTAATTATGCACACTAATATAGTGGTACTTCAACAACAGAAATTTTCAGCAGAGGAGTAAGAAAACAATTCTGGTTATTAATTTACCCATACTTAAAAAAAAAGCGTGCTGCTTCTTGTCTCAAATACTGGATTTTGTTATTTACAGGGGAAGTTTTCTATTTGTCCAAAACCACAATTAGTTTGGGAGAATGCTTAGAAAAAGAAATTGGAAATAGCAATTATTGAGGACAAAATACTGCTCATAAGTGAAGGTAAAATGATTTATTATCCAACAGACCTGCTGTCTGTCCTTCAATCTGATCAGTCATTATACTCCACAAGAATCTTTTGTCAGCTGGAAAGCACTGAGGAGTAAATACAGTTCAACATTGCTACACTGTTTAGCCAACAATCATGCAAAATGTGATAAGGCATAGAATACATTTAAAATATCATGCAAGCCTGAGGAATATCTGATGAATGATATAAAAAAAGAATCAACACTTGTCAAATGATAAAGTAGTGTGTTTCAGTCAGTGACAGGCTTGGGAATTTGTGTTTGGAGAGGTTTCCAAAGAGGAAGAAAAGTGTACCTAGCAAAGACTTGTACACTTAAATGTGACCAGAATAACTTAAAATATTGGGCTACTTCAGTGAATGATAGTCCTCTAAATGTTCTTCACTGTGGGTTTATCATGGCTCCTTTGCCATTAGTGAAGAGCAGATTATTCCCCACACAGCTGATGGAATTCCCTGGGACTGGCCCTGTATGTGACAGCTCACTCTTCTGAGACCTGCATGGCCTAGTAAGATCTCTGTACTGTTTGTTTTAATTTGTGGAAGATAGAATTCTTCAAATAAATCAAAAAGAATGGCATTAGATTTCACATTTTAAATTATTCTTTATCTGTGCTTGGATTCCTTTTGTAGCCCCAGCAGGCTGACAGCTGTAACTGGGAATTTTCTGCTTAAAAAATATCAAGGTTTTGGTTTTTTGTTGTTGGTTTTGTTTTTTGTTTTTTTTTTTTTTTTTTTAATAATCTTTACTTGGATAGAATTTTTCTATCGAATTATCTATAATTGGCATTAATATCAATTTTAATTTTAAAATGAAACAAGTTCCTTAGTAGTTGTACTGATTTTTTTAAAACCAGGGAAAGAAAATATGATTTTCCCTAGCTAAAATATGATTTTCCCTAGGAAAAAAAATACTTTGGTTATTTCTGCCTCTATACAGTGCTGTGGCTGTAAGCAGTTGGTTGTCATAAATGTTTACTGATATTGATTGAAAATTATTAATAGCAGGGGTTTTATAGGTGGGTTTATGGGGTGTTTTTTACAAAATTTTTCACAAAAGGAACCATAAATGTCCCCCACAGGAAAGAAGGCAGTGTCCTTTAAAGGCTTTTGACATTGCCAAGGAGTTTAATATCAGAGCTAGAACCTTTTTATAATTAAAACTCTCAAAATTAAAGAATGCGAAATAAATGAGAAATATTTTGCTGAGATGAATCCGTTTGGCCACTGGGTGCCATCCTTGCTCCACTTTAAGGCTGACTGCCTTGCAGCAATTCTGTTAAGCTGTAAAATCCTGAAATGGTGCAATTTCACGACATCGTAACGTTTGTGTGTGAGCATGTAGTAGAATATGTTAGCAGTGCAGCCATGTGTCCTGCTTGCGTGAGTCACTCAAGAGCCTTGGGAGAAATATCTTTATAGGTTCAGCCATGTTACATCCACAGTCTCAAATCTCACTAGTTTTGGGGCTTTTTTGCATTCTTCCATCAGCTGGTAAGAATGGGGCTGTGCTGAGAGACCTGTTTCCACACAGGAGTGTGTGACGGACCAAGTTAGGCTATGGGATTATTGGAAGGAAAAAACTACATGGACGCACGCTTGTTTTCTAAGTCAGTTCACATATGGGGTGTATGGGCCTGTGTCATCCAACCAAAACTGTATCTAGCATATATAAAAAAATATTTGTGATTACACTGTTCTGCAGGTTATTTATTACACAGTTTTGTTGTCTGACCAGGGGAGGGATTCATCTATTGTTTCAGTCTCAAAAGTCTCTTTTAGTCTAGGCAAAATCCCAGGCAGAGTAGATGTAATTTCTAACAGATAAATCCTGTGAGTAGTTCTCCAGTTCTGCGGTTTCAGTCTTCCAAATTTAAAGTGTAAACACTTCAAATGCATAAGAAATGGACTTTATCAATTCTCTTTCTTGCTGCAATGGTATAGAAAATGTGCAGCTTGTAGTCCAGGCAAAACCAGGAAAATGAATATTTCATGAGTTCATTTCTGTGAAGTGTGCTTGTGCTTTGCAACCAGCTACACCCAGCTCTGAACACTCAGGAAAGCTGAGAATATCAGAGCTCAGTGTTTCCCAGCACCTTTGTGATCTCCCTGCTCATGGAGCATTCTGTTCGGTGCGCTTAAATGTAACTCAACTGAACCTGCTTTCTGTGCTGCCATGCAACAGTGTGTGTTTTGTTCCAGGCATACCACAGGCCTATAGGCACACACAAAAAAGAGCCCCACCCCAAAGCAACAAAAAGATGTTTCTATTTATGGCCTTCCTAAACTCTACTGTTAAACTGACTCCAGGTATCTCCTTGTGTTAGCAGCACTTTATCTGAAGGAGACCTGTTGCTGGGGATGATGGCAAGGAAAGGTTGTTAGTGGCATAATCAGAGAAATAGCAAACTCATGGCAAGCTGGGGCAAGGCCTGGTCAATGAGTAGCACCTGCCCCAGGGTTGCCTGGTAGCAACCCAGGGAAGACGCTGGTGAGCTGGGTGCTGTGTGGCACAGCAATGCAGTCCCAACAGTGTCCCATATCCAGCTCATTGCTTGGTTCATTTCTCACTTGTCTTCACATTGACTGCCTCTCTGAGTCAATGGTGACTGAGGTATTTGTGCACCCCACAGCTTTGTGCCAGGCGTGGACAATCCTCAGTGCCCCTGAAATGGAGTTACCAGAGAGACCACTGAGATTCATACTTCCTCAGCTGATGCTGCAGCCCGTCTGCATCACTGTCTAAGCATAGGATAAGATGTTCTATTCAAAACATTATTTGGTAGATGCAAGGTATCCAGGAGAAATGGCACAGTTATAAGTCAAATATCATAAGAGTATTTTCATAGAGATCAGTTAATGTGTATTATAGGCTATTAAGAAGCTTATAAATGACAAGAAAAGTACTTAACAGCTGTGTTGCAGCCTTTCATTTCAAAATAATAAATGAAAGATGCTATTGTTTAAAGAAAAATCATATCAGTAGTAAGATGTAGGTAGTAAGTAAGGAGCTATATAAATAGATTTAAGTGCCTATCATTTGTTTTTGTTGAAAGAGGGGCATTTGTAAATTTTATCTTTTCTCAGAATATACAAGTGATTAGGCAGTGAGTTGTGCAGCTCTGTGGGTTGGGTGCTCAGGGGGATGAAAGGTGATGCGGAGGGTGTACATTCTGCAGTGGGGAGAAGTGTTGGGCTCTGTGTTCACAGTCTGCTCTGCCATTTGGCTTGTTAAACTGCAGCAAGATGAAGCTCTGTTTTTCTGGAGAGTGCACTTTTGGGCAATCTGATTGCTCCCAGGGAGCAATTTATGGATTCAGATTTTAAACCTGCAATCAGAACTTAATGAAAACAAAGGAGAAAAAGACAAAGACAACACGTTTTAAGGATAACCACCGCAATGTTCTCTAGCTTTTCTGTAAATGTATGTTGTAAGTTTGAAGGTGTTTTATATATCATATATTGTCTCCCTGACAGTGCTGTGTTATAGCTGTCACTCTCGCAGATCTGAAATAGGACCTTCTCCCCAGTAGAGCAGCAGCCCACTCATATATTTGCATAACTTTCACCACCAATCACTGTACTGTCAGCCTTATTTGTTGCAGGTGCTCAGAAAGAAAGTTTTGGTGGCCAGCAGGATCACCATTGCTGTCTGTGCACTCCTGCAGCACTGCCACGGTGCCCCATGGCTGCACATGCCCTAAGGTCCTGCAGAGCTTGGGTGCAGTGAGTGCTGCTGGCTACACTGGGATGGGAAAAAGTAACGTAATAGCACTATATGTGCCACTGCGGCACTAGTGGGGCTTCGAGGGCTTACTGGTTCTTTTATACTTTTTTGTAGTGTCTGTTCTTGGCAGCACCTTCACTTTTTGCTCTCTTTCATGCTGTTTCATACCACGTGTCCAACTGGGCATAACTTAGGCTGTTTACCACCAAAAAAGCCAGTTTCATCCTGTGCCTTCACGTCCTCTGTGAGAACCCTGACCTTGTTCCTTCCACCCTTAACCAGGTTATTACTCTTCTGAGTCTTCAGGAAAGCAGTTAGTCTTCCCTCCCCTTCCTAGACAGTCTTCTTGAGGAAAAGGCTCCCTTGTACGCCTCTTCCCTCATCCTCCCAAATTTATAGGCATGATGGAGTCAGTCTGCATTACCCATTCTGCTCTTCATGGGAGCAACAAATCTGACTTTCTGCCTACCAAAACTAAGTAAGGCTGTTGTGGGAAATGGCAGCCTGCATGCCTGACACTTTTGTATCACGGAGAAATGCTTGCCCTAGGTTTGCTGCTTGTGTTTATTTAAAATTCTGGGACAGAGACTGAATAGACCCTTTTGTATGAGCTTCTCATCTGTACCAATGGTCATAAAAAGTCGACAGTTGCTAGCCTGTAGTATGTGACACACTGGTTATTTCCTAATCACCATAAGCCAAGAGGACGTGAACACTCCCCTGCGCACCTCGGGAGATCATTGTGTCAAATGTGCATGCCCTGTAAAACTCCAGTCCTAGGCTTCTGTGGTTATGGACTTTGGCCTTAAGAATAATAGATTCTCAGACCATTAATTGCTTTTATTTTATGTCTCTGTTCTTTTAAAATCAAAATTTCTTGTTCCTTTTATAGGCTGCCATATATTTTGTTTCTGTGTACTAGGGAACAACTCTAACATCAAGGATTGGTTTTTAGCAACATAATTAATGTATTTTGTGTCCTTTCTGCTATAGTTTGCAACAAAATTTTAAATGCAATAATTTTATCTCTGAAATTTATTGTTCTTTTGATGAGTCCCAATTTCAGGAAGCGGCATGTCCACACAGGACTGATTGACTGATCAGAAACATTCAAAATACTTCCAGCTTTTTAGCTACAATTCTGGGCATACCTTTGGAAATAGCATGCGTAATACTGTAATTACACGTCTTCCCTAACCCTTTTAAAAATAAAATAAGAAAAATCCTTTACTCAGACATATATAGCTTCATCCCAAAAGCAGAAAGTAAGTACCATATTTTTGTCCTAAGCGTGATAAAAAAAAAATCCTAAATGCTATATTTGATAATGATACATAGCTCAATGGCTACTTTTCTTGTTTTAATAGAAGAAGCAGAATAAATAGCTTTTCTAATGCCGTGAAGTTTCTCCTTTAATGAAAGCAAAGACCAGTATTCATACTAAGTAGTAACTATGTTTGGTAAATGTTCAAACCAAATATAACATTTTGAAACAACACTAAATGCAGCTTTCTTTGTTCCACATTTCATGTCTAAATTCCACATTACACTGTTAATTTGCTGGTTGCAGATGAAGCAGTGTGCACCACATGTACGTGCTTCAGCTGCAGATTTTGAAGCTGGATGTAAAAGCAGCATTATTGTCTTGTTAGAGGTGTAAAGCTTTAACTGAAGAAATTAATGACCTTTTCAGCAAAGTAGGCTCAGTATTGTTAGTTTAAGATTTAAGGTTACACCTGTGGCTACAAGTATAAGCAAATATTTTAGGGACCTTTATTCAGGAGAAGAACCCTTCAAAAGTAAAAATGTTTGCCATCAGAAAATAATGTCTCCAAAGTGGTTTCATAGAAGATTAAGTAAGAGATAAAAAAGTCGTCACATTTAAATATTCTCCATTTGGATGCTTTTCATGCAGTTTTAGATGATCAACCTTGAAGGTTGTTTGGTTCCTAATCTTCTGAGAGAGACTTTGAGTGAAGAGATACTTTGAAGGGTGGTCTTATTTTTTTTGTGTATGTCATGTTGTCTGAAACTTGTTTCACTATAGAGTACAAATGAGGTCAGATCCTGACCTGCTATTGAAATAGTACGCTTACTCCTGACTTAGACAGTGCCCCTGGGAGTTAAGAGGCATACCATATTGATTTGCCAGAACATATATTTCATGGGATATCTTTGTACGTGTTGTATATTTGAGTTTCTTGTTACTTTTTTTTTTCCACCAGTCTGGCAGTATTTTCTGATTAGGAAACCTTGCTAACCCTCCACGTGTCATTGTCCATAGGGCTATATAAATGTGGTCTATGTTCAGCAGTGGAAGTTATTGTTACGGAATAGTCCTGATAGTGCACGGGTCGGAAGCTGTGCATACCAAATGGCAAAATGTGGTTTGTTTTTTGTTGGTTTGTTGGGTTTTTTTTTTAACAAAGCCATACTAATATACTCATCAGGAGGTTTCAAAATGCTTTCCTCACATAATAAGCACCAATGTCTTACCTGCACATGTCTTAAAACTGAAGTACAGACAGTTCAAGCTGACACAGCAAAGTAGGATTTCAGTTTTCTGTGTTTAGCTGGACTGCTTCCATTGTAGTCAATGTTTTACCAGGAATGCTTTTTGAAGAGCTCACCAGTTTTCTTACATCTGATTTTATCACATTATCAAATATGGATATAGAAAATTATGAAAAATATGCTATTAGAAGAATTAGTGCAAAATCATTTAGTAAGCTTTCCTTTAAGCTTAAGTCAATCTGTGCAATGATATTTTTGTCCTGTGTTCTTAGTATCAAATGAAATCAAAAAATATTTTCATGTATCTTGTAATGCTGAATTAAGTTATTACAATCAGACCCTTGAGCTATAGGTATCTTTTGTTTAAGAAACTCCTTGAGCTGCCTATCAGTGTGTGCCAATTTGCAGGAAATAAGGATGAAATAAGATTATGGCAAGATGAGACAAAATATAATCACCACCTTGAAATTTCCCTCTTTCCACCACTGACCCAGACTGTCTCATAACTAAACTTTGCTATAGCAGATTATTAAATATCCAAATTGCTATTTGATGACATGATACAGTTTTTCCCTACATAAGAAGTTATTTCTCTCCGACCATTTTTTATGCTAGCAGCATAAACTGCATGAGAGCAGAAGTCTCCCCTTTTCAATGCATTGGTTGCAATTGCTTCTTGATTGCTCTGTATATATGTGTGTGAATATTATACTGCATTTTTCTGGCATACATTTACCCATTAACATATACTCTCTAGAAGAAAAGATGAGAATGAACAGTTATCCTTTTTGTTATCTAGTTGCATGCTAACAGTATAAAGAAACCATTTTATACAACATATGTATTGTATGTATTTCTAAAAGCAAGAAATAGTTGTGTTCAGCAGCACTAAGATCTAAGCATCAAGTAGTAGCTTTTACTTCAAGTATTTACCCTTGCAAAGTTTCCATAAAATCTTGAATCTCTAATTTCCTAAAGTTTTCCCTAGGTTTTGTTCATCCACAGCAGCCCAAATAGTCATTAATGACATATGGCCCTTTCACGGTGGCAGATGTAAAGTAAGGCTCAGCCAGTCACTCATCTAGCTGTTCACATATACCAAGCAGGCTGTGAAGCAGTTTACATGATAGCAAAGGGCAGTGAGGAAAGGAGAATCTGTCTCCAATCCTGAATTCAGTATGTACGTGGTCTCTCTCCCTCCTGCATCCATCCCACCCCATGCACATCTGAATATGGAAGTAGCTACAGACCTTGTTCTTATGCTCTCATTCAGGGCACGACATCCTTTTTTTCAAGCTGCCTACAAGTGGTGATAGTTTCCCAGTCTGGTAACTGCTGAGTTTGTACTTTATTAGGCAAGACCAGTTCTCTCCCATGCATTAAGCCCAACTGGTGTTTGTGGTTCCTTTCAAGACCAGTTTTTGCTTTAGTACCAGAGGGTATGGAGACATGATAAGAGGAGGCATGTCCAGCTTTAATTTACCATAAAAGCACAGAACAGCCATGTGAAGCTTTTTAAGGACAAAGAGTGTTGAAATCGCTTAGTCCACAGGGAGAAAAGACTTCAGAGTATAATGTTCTTAATTGTTTCTAGAAAGGGGAAATTGAACTTCAAAATGTTCAAAAGGAAGCAAATCTTTTAAGTGATTTCAAATCACTGGGAGGCTTTAAAAAATAATTTCACTGTAACTTGAATTTTAATTGTCTGCTCCTTTCTCTTACTGTCATGGTGTTTTCATCCCGCCTGTTTTCCTGGAAGAGAGCATTGTTATTACTGTCTATTTTAAGAAATCCCTGGAATTTGTCCTGCAGTGCAACAAAATTTCAGGGATGGATATGTTTTAATATTCTGTACTATGAATATTTTTTATATCTTTGCAATTAAAAAAATGAAGTTTTAATGACTCCTCTCCTATAAACCCTGGGCTGCTGCATTTCTAGCATAAGAAGCTGAGGGCAGACAATGCCAGGTGCAGCCAGAATATTGCTGCAGCCCCACATCGTATAATTTTTTTTTAACATTATTCAGATTAGTCTCAACACTCATAATTCTGTTGTTTCCTTTATTGCTGTTGTAAAGCAAATGGTTCTTTTATACAAATGTTATCTTCTGGCTATTAATTCAGCAGTTATTTTGGATGATGGCACTCCTGTTAAATTTAGGAGTGCAAAACCTCATAAATATTTACAAGTTTCAAACTGACATGGGAAGAAATTGTTTTTGACTTGCTTTGTTAATATCCTGTTGCTCAGTTCGTAATAGATTTGGGATATATTGTTATTTCTCCACTGTTTGACAAAGGGAAAAACAACTGTAGTTGAGCAACAGCTTCAAGTGTTCTCCCTGAATTGTAACGGACTGGTAAAAGTGTTTGCAGCCAAGAAAATATCTGTTTTCTTTTAAGAGGGCAAAAAATGTGAAAAATTTAATTAGAGCCCACTTCAAAGTTAATGGAAATGTAGCAGTAAGTTTGTAAAACTACTTTGAATCAAACAAGGTCTAGTAGGTCTACTTACAATCAGGTCCTTCTCTTTCAGCATCTTTGTTATTAAAACTTCTTTCTAAGGACCAAACAAGATTGACAAACGTGTTTCTTTCCTCAGAGATGTTCTGTGAAGAGCACATTTACTGTGCAAAGAGTGCATTCATAGAGTAAATATTAGCGTGCATCTCGAGTACCCCCAAAGCTCCGAATAACTGAATGATAAAAAACTCACAAATTTTGTAAGACTGCTGCAGGTCTGGACAACACAACCCCTGGGCCAGGGTTCCTGTTTCACACCTAAGCATGTTTTCTTTCTTTTTTTACCTCAGAAGTAAATGCATAGCTTCTCAGTCAGATCTTAAATGATGTTAAGGTGTAATTCCTGTTGGGATCATCTAGAAGAATTTCAAATGTTTCAAAATATATTAAAAAAAAAAAAAAAAAAAAGATGCTGAATTGATTCAACCTGGATACGTACGCTTGCAGTCAAAGTAAGTATGCAGTTAACAGAGCTTACACCTCTGCCTGCAAGCTCCAGAGATGGTTCAGCTCTGTCCTGGGATGACACTTGACTTAATGATTTGA
>JBCJKH010040824.1:0-19268 GCA_039877255.1 Loriculus beryllinus | reverse complement strand
AACAGCCTTTTTGTTTTAGTTTTGATTATAGTAGCAGCTTTGCATTAATCTATTTAATACTAGAATAGAACTTTGCTGACTACATGAATTTGAAGAAATTATTAGGCTTCCCCCCACCAAACATGCTTTACAGAGTAATACATCATCTTACCGCTTTTGCCTTTGTTTTAAGACTGGGTAAGAACTTCTTTTAGATGGAGATTATTAGAATAGGTGGCATATATATATGTACTGTATTATATACAATAGTATATCTATGTGTGTCGATGCTCATGTATCTAACATCTGTCATATCCAATTCTCTTATTAACTGTGCTGTTTGTAATTCATCAAAGACTTTTTTAAAAAAGGGAGGGGAAATGTTAACTAGAATAGGGAATGAGAAATACATGTTGATATTACGTTCATTAGAGATCTCTCAGGTATGTGCCATGATTCATACTATATCAAAAAACTTTCTAAAAGTTTAAGAAAATATTTTTTGAAAAAATATTTACCATATTTTTAAACACAAATCCAATAGCATAGAATGAAACTTCAATGACATCTGCAGTGAATGAAAATATTGCAATGTAAAATATTCCTCTTTGAAAATCTCAAACACAGAGGTTTTTTAACTTTAATCACAATAGTACCAATGAAAAAAATGAAGTAGTTCAGATGCTTATCTTGAGCCAAGAGAGTGAAAACAATCAGGATTTGCTAATTGTAAATCGCCCTACTGCTGTACCAAATACCCTGGGAAATAGCTTTTACAAAATAATCTGTTACTATCTGCTCTTTTGCTTTTAGAGAATCCAGTCATTTCCAGCAAATTTTCTTCATGTTAATGTCTCCTATATTATTTTCTTAGACTGTGTGTTCCCATTGAGATTATGAATGCTCAGTTGCAAAGCAGAAGTCACAGGAAATGTCTATGTACACCAACAATGTTTTCTTTAGGGTTTTTCTGTTGGTGTTTGGCTTAGTCCTTTTTCCAATCCCAAAGAAAGCAATATCTACTTAATTTTCTTTTGCAAGTGGTCCTGAGGTAAGAAATTGTTGCAAATACTCACAGATACCACATCATATTGAGAAATATATAACTACTGCAGTTACCCCATTACGTTGGAGTAAAGTCATTTATCACAGTATATGTTACTGTAGGTTGTATATGTTATTAGCTAGTGCTGGAAATGATTCCTCAATACACAGAATTTATTACACGTTTTAACCAATTCTGTAATTTAGTTGATATTTTTTGACAAGTAACATTCATGATTAACATAAAATAACAAAGATGAAATAAATTCCATCAATTCTGGGGTTGGAGTAGGGGGAAGGGGAATAATGTACTTCAAATTCAGAATGAGAGGTTTATGGATTTTGCTCTAAAGCAGGCTCAGCAGATGGACATATTCAGTCACATACAGCTACCTGATATTTGGTTGTGAAAGACCTTGGACTGTGCTGGAAGCAAATATATTTACCTCTCACATTTACAGAGAGGTCAGGACTGAGGTCATGAACAACAGAGTGAAAGAAATCTCAGATTTGCCTGCTAGCGCTGTATCTTGGGATGAAGCTCTGTTCTGCTGGAGTTCAATTTCTAATGCTCCCTGACCCCTACTCTGTTATAAATAATCAGAAATATTCATTACAGAATGGCAGTAGCTTCGGAGAAGTGATGGAGTGTATATTATAAAAGGAAAAATACATCCAATTCTCATAACTCCTTGCAAATTGTATTGGAAAGCCTTCAGCTGAATATATTCACATCCTGCTTTAAGAAATGCTACAAATAATGTGATGAGTTGAATTATCCTCAAATAATTCAGCTCATGTAGATATGTGTGTACCCATTTCAGTGTGCAGAAGATTATCGTTTTCTGTTTTCATACTGGTACAGCATATTGAAATATTGGGAAAAAAATCCTTAAATTTCATGTAAAGTATCACTATTAAAGACATAAAGTCCTATAGATTGAGTAGTTCTAACATGGTACTGCCTTATTTTTTCATTTCTGTGCCTTCTCGGTTTTCTCTATGAGCTTCTGTCATTCCCATATATTGAAATTTAGTGAAGGGCACTCTAGAAAGAATCACGAGACTCTTTCTTTGTATTAATATTGCATTTTGAGAATGGCATTCTTTGGATACTTTTCCAGTCATTCCTGTGAAACTTGTTATATGTTTGGTGAGGGGAGGAGGGTGTGGTGTGTGTATTTCTCTGCAGCCATAAATGATAGAAGCACTGTTGGTTTTGGAACTCACTGCTGCTTTGGTTTTGTTTTTCTCACCATGAAAAATGGAATTCCATAATGCATTTGCAAGCTGATGCTTTAATAAAAAATGAATTGCACAGGAGCAAGGAATGCAAGATTCAAAGACTTATTCAGGCTATACTGTGGTCTATGAAATACCATAACAACTGAATTCCTGATGAGAGCAAGAAGTCAAATTTTTCTTTTCAATTCAGTGCAACACAAGAAAGGCAGTTATTAGGTTTTGTTAAGTTTTTTAGTCACTTTAACTATTAAATATCTACTTACAATTTCTAGCTTAATCATTTGCTTTTGGTTAAGACCATAGAATTCTGCTGTTATATGTAACATTTGCAAATGTTCAACTTGCTACTGAAAAGAATGAAAATCTTCTGTTATAGGCTTCAAGCATAAGTAGAACTTAGAAGCTTTAGCAAAGACAGTTCTCCAACTAAGTTCCCATTCCATGCTTTAGCTCTTAAATCATTTGTGCATTTATCATTATCGCCATTAATACTCAGTACAACTCATATATAAGGTTGCTGGAAGTGACACTGCAGTTTATTCACAGTGTTTTCTGAAGCATTGAAGCAGCACTTTAAGATAGCTCTGAGGGTAATATTTTATATTTTGAATCAGAGTCATAGAATCATGGAATGGTTTGAGTTAGAAGGGACCTTAAAGCTCATCCACGTCCAACCCTCTGCCACGGGCAGGGACACCTTCCACTAGAGCAGGTGGCTCCAAGCCTCATCCAGCCTGGCCTTGGACACTGCCAGGAATGAGGCAACCACAGCTTCCCTAGGCAATCTGTGCCAGCACCTTACTGCGATTGTTTGTATTATTTATGCTTATATTTGCTTCAATAATAATTTATGTTTCCTTTGGTTCTTTAATAAGAAGGGACAATTCTGATGTCTACAGTAGAATGAAAGCTAATCATGCTACATGTGGCAGTGGTTAATGGAGGCTCTTGTGTTTAGGAAACCCAAGCACAGGTAAAGAGTGTTTGTAGGAAGGGCTCTGGCACATATAGATTGAAGTCTGCTGTTCTTTCTACATGGAAAAGTTTGTATTTGCAAAGAAGTAAATGTAGATGGGAAATTACATCCCGTTCAGTGATCCATAATTGTTCCCCATGTAGATTCTCTATACTCAGTGTTGTTCCCTTTTGAAAAGGGGGAGTGAACTCTCACAGAGGTTTCTTATGGCACATTAACAGTATCTACAAGTGGAGTAAGTGCAGAGTCCCTTATAAATTTACAGCCTTATTTACTGCATAATAAGTTCCCAAGGGAGATAAAGTCTTAGGTGCAGTGATCCATAGAGGCTAAGAAGAAATTGGAGGCAAGTGGACTCACCAACATTCTTCAACTGATTGCTCATAAACCTTGGAAAAATACCATTTTAAACTCTGAGACAGCCTAATTTTATCCAAACAGTACACTTTTTAAACTTCATGTTACCCTAGAAATCTTCATGTGTTGCCCTGGTAATTTATGTGATGTTCCTTTGCAGGAACAAAAATCTATGTTACACCTAACTTTTTGAATAATTAATTCTCTTCCATCTGCTTACAGCATGTATAGTAGAAATGTGCTTGTATTTCCTTATTTGCTCATGCCTTGGAGTCATCTTTTAATATAGATAACTGTAAATCTCCCAGTGATTTTGAAATGAGCCTTTTTCAGTTTCTGGCCAGCATGTCCAAGTCACAGTTCTGGCTGCAATTTTTAGAGTGTTGTTAAGGGAATTCAACGTGACCTTTTTATACTATTTAATAGGAAGGTATAAACATATATGATCCATCCTGCATGTGAAATATATTTTGAGAGCAATGTGATCAGATTCACATAAACAGAAACATTGTATCTTTGAGTTTATCTGTTTTCTTCTCTCAGAGAAACTCCACATTTGAAATACATTCTTTTTGCAACTAGACAATAATTTCCACCTAATAAATAATTCCAGAGTGTTGCTGGTCTAACCAGCTTAGTTTATTTAACACAAGATAAGAGCCACTCCATATTTCCCCTTGCCCTGGGTAATGCATTGTGCATTTGTGTAGGGGTAGGGGTTTTTAAACATTTCTTAAGAGCTATCTTTTGACCAGTTTTTGGGGTAAATGTATCCAACTTTTGCCTTACTTGTCTGATTTATTGTAAAAGCCAGCCACAAACCAGAAGACACTTCCTCCAAAACAAAGTAATACAGGAACAAAGTAGCTGGCCACTAACTAGGCTATTCTTAAAACTTCAGTAAATGAGCTATATTGACTGAGGATTCATTGCAGCTTTCTTGCTGTGTCATGGACTGCAGTGTTGGTTTGCTTCTTATGCAGGGAAATAAGCAATGGACTTAGAGTGGAAAAAGAGATCCAAACATGTATTTGATTAATAAAATGCGTGCATGCAGGATGTGAGTGCACCTGGTTGTCTGGAAAGATAAATTTGGCCTTTGTAATTACAGCTGCCGGTGGCAAAGGTTTCACTTGGATTTACAAAAGATAAGTAAGGTGATTCTTTGCCACTTGACTGTTCTTAAGGAGGTCTGATCATCAGTTAGGCTTTTATTCTAAATCAGTTTATTACTTTTTATTATTCGCAACTAATAAGAGACAACTAGTAATAAGTATTTATATTTTTAAAATGTTTGACACATTTTAATATATTAAACATTACTTTAAAATTATCCTCATCAAAGCCAGTATTGAAAACTCCTAGAAGTTCTTTTTTTAATTAATAATACAAAGTGAAACATGTACTGTCAGCTACTCTAATGAGCTGTTCGTTTGTCACAGTAACTCATACTTTTCTCATCCAGTTAAGACCTGCCAGAAAATGACTTGAGGTGTTCAGATAGCTTCTATTTAGTTAAATAAAACTTCTAAACATTTGTTTTAAAAAACACTGGAAATTTAGCTCTGTAAAATTAAATTCGAATACTACTTTTGGTTGTTGCTCTTGCATTTTAAAATTAATTTTTTTGATCTAAAAACCAGAATAGTGATATGTTTTGAAGTTATTTCAAATAAATGGTTTGTTATTTAAATATCAAAATCTTTGATCTTCTCAGGATGTTTTGTTTTTTGCCAACAACCCCATACAAACAATGAAAGGGCTTTTACTTTTTATAATTTGAGTAAACATAATTACAGCTAAAAAAGTTTCAGTGTTCTTCTAAAATAAATGAAAAAGAACAAGGTTGATTGGGTTTGTTGAGTTTTTTTACATCAGATAGTCTGTCCTAAGACACATGGCAGGGATCCTAGGCAAATACGTGGCAGTATGGATATTATTCAACATGACTAGAGGAGAAAGTATAACTCAGATGACGTTTCTGGTTGCTTTAACTTGTCCTACCCACTCGTGAGGAAGTCTGCTGGTTAATTCATGCTGTGGCATATATAAATGTGGATTAGAGTCACCTTTGGTTACTTTTAAATTGTGAAACGGAACTGATTAATTCACATTTCATAATCCTCCAGATACAAACCTCTCTACAAGTACTGTTTCTATTAATATGCTACAGAAATAGATGCTTTTGTGTTATGTACTTTCAAGTTCATTTCTGCTGCAAAATGTAAGCCACAAAATGAATTATCATTGTGAATTTTGGCATATTTTGCTGAAAATACATACTTGACTGCATACAATGTACCTTATAAAATCTCATTTGCAGTTAGTATTAGGCTGTCAGTCCCAGAATAGACAGCCTGATACTAACTAGCTAATGAGATTTGGATATGTGACGTCAAGTGGTTATGGTTCAGTAGCTACTGTTTGCTCTGGAATGTGTGGGGAAAAATACCAAACTTCTGTTAGAAGTTTTCACAGCTACTGTTGTAGATCAAGCAACATTAAATAGTAAAAAACCATCATTTCCTGAGTTTGCTTCTCTGTGTCATGTCCACTGGGAACAGTGACTGGGAAATTCTCTTTGATCTTGCTTATACTGTCTCAGTTTAAATATACTATTCTGCAGTTTCTAGATGCATATGTTTAATTTCTATCCTTATGAAGACAAATGTGCAGATTTCAAAGACAGTGAGAAGGCAGAAATCTTTGTAGCATCATATTGGTGTCTTTATTGTAATCACAGTGCAGTGAGTTAGATTGTTCAAAGAAATACTCAAGAAAAGGCTTGATCAGTTTTCTTCGTAACCTTATCCAAGTGCTTCATTAACGCTATTCAGTTTATCTCCATAAAGCTTCTTGTGTGGGTTGTGATCGCATTCCATTTTAAAACAGGAAGCACATGCAGAAGACTTAATAAAAGCCTTTATCATCTAGAAAGTCTATGATGGACAGGAAATTGTCCTTACTATAGTCCACTTCTTCAGTCACCAGACTGTTCATTCTATTCTGTCTGGTTTTGACTGAAACGCTAATGTAATGTAATGACTATAGTAACTCCATCGTTAAACTATTTAAATAATCTGTTAATAGGCAGTTTCACATCATTTAAAATTCCTTCTTTTGCTTTGATTCTTATTTATTCATTAAAGAAAAGCTGTATTATTTACTTATATCTACTACTTTCTCTTCATTTTTTTAACAGCTCATCTTTATTACTGGTATTCTAGTCATAAACCTAGGTACAAGCTTTGAAATCAATGCTACCAAAAGTGATGACTTCAAATATGAAATTGGGATTAATCGCAGATATTATTATCTAGTTCCAGACTCTGATTTAATTACCTTGTTTTCATATGAATAACTTATATGGCTTTAGAAATGAGCACTTTTCCCTTTGCTTGTTTGAAGGTAGACTGGACATTAGCAAACCAAGGATCTGGGGAAATACTATTTCCTTTTTTCTAGGCAAGTAGTGAACACCAGAGCAGTCATGTTTTCAGAGAGCTTTAGAGTATATAGAATAAATTACAAACCAAAGTGTATGGACAAAACCTGACAAAACAGTTCTCTAATGGTTTATACTTTTTATTGTGATCCATCATTGAATAATAGTTTATAGAAACAAACTGCATAGATTTCAATATTCTATTTGAAAGTTTAAAATCTTAATGGGACCTAAAGTATTGTTTTCTGTTATCTTTTGTTTGTCTGTTAAATGTCGATTAAAATGTGGTTTCTGAGAATACAAATATCTCAAATATTAAAATATTTAAAATATTTAAAATATCCCAAAACCTAATAGCGAAGTATAAACATGAAACTATGATAAATTACAAGAAATTACAATTTTATTAATTAGGTTTTATGATTAGCGTTGTGGGCTTCTTGGGAAAACCCACCTGGTGAGAACTTGTACTTCATTAGTTATTATGACCAAGTTCCAATTTCTGTTCAAGAAATTGCAGAGGTAGGCTAAAGAGGACTTTACAATTGGAAAAGGTTAGATGGAGTCTGTTTCCACAGTTATGTGCTATCTATGTCAGTTTTTCTGAGCTGTAAATTGTCCTGCAGTCCATAAATAATTTCTGACTTTTGACATTCCCATGTAATGAAATCTATAAAAGTACAAGTATTAAATTACTGCTGGTGGTGATCCAGTCCACTATAGTGAGACAACACTTATAAATATCCTCAGGTTTCAAGTGCAATTCTAATTAAAACTTAGAATTTGGATAGTCAAGTGCCAATTAGTTCATAATTCCCACAGAGCACATGGAAAATCTAATCTTCCTCCTTTTTTTCTTATCCTTTCAATGACAGCATAGCAGATGCAAAGCTTTGTGCTGCTGAAACACCAGCTGCAGAGGATACCTTCAGTGGAAAAGCACTGAGCTGCATGAAGCTGCCATGTCAGCTGGGGCATGGAGAACGTTGCTACCTTTCCCTGCTCCATTACTCAGATTTGCCCAGATATCTCTTTGCCTAGGTCAGATGCTTCTAACCTGTCTCAAACTGTGTATATGTTACCATTAAATTATAAGATTTTTTATTAGATTAACTTTCTTTCCAGAGTACTACAGGGAGACCATTCCATTTTAGTGCCATAGCATAAGCAGCCTACAGAATTTCTGTATATGGAAAGTTAGTTTAGTTTTCCTAGTAACAATTCTTTCTGAAACTAGGGAAGCAAAAGTTGTTGATAATCATAATGAGCCTATTAAGCCTCATCATGAGCTTAGTTCCATCAGGAAAAGTTTTAGATTATTTTCTCATCTCTTCTATTCTGTTGAGAATAATTAGTGGCATGATAATCTGCTTACCTAAACGAGGAATAATAATTACTTTCTAATCCCAATACAGTGTGTGATTTAAAGCAAGGCCATTACACTTTTAAGTGAGTTTTCTTGTTTGTTGTTGTGGTTTTGTTTTTTGGTTTTGGGTTGTTTTTTTTCTCATTAGTATTAGGAAAGGCATAAGTGTAAAACAGGCAATACAGTCAGTTAAGTTGTTTTGGGCTGCTTTTCATGAGCACAGTGCCACTGAGCTTGCTTGGTGCTCTCATGTCTAATAAGGCTACAAAAAGTTCCAGACAGGACAGATTTGTAACTGCAATTACAAGGGTATGTTTCCAGCAAGATGACTATTCAGGTATGTGCTTAACATGGCATTACATCGTAATAAGTACCAGTACCCTTGCCCTTCTGATTGTCATTGCAGCTGAAGTGTGTAGAGGCAGACAGCAAGGACACTTCCAGGACTCTGATTCGAAAGTGAATAATCTGCTGTATTAACAACACCATTATGTATTTGCTGAAGATACAGAGATGCCTTGTAATGTTTATGACTAGGAATGTCTGCCGTCTAATGCTTCAGCTACTTTATACGCAGTAAAATCAATAGTTTTATAGTTTTAAATATTTCAGATACCTGTGCTGATGCAGAAGCTTCTTGTTTCTGAGGAAAGCCGGTATGCATTTGGTGTCTTAAATACGCTACAAGTTATTTTCTTAGAAGCACAAAAAGATACATGCGGAAAAAATCATGGCCCTATGTTCCTGTGACTAAAAAGAAAAACTAAATGGCTCATTACTGAATTTGTTCTTTACCAGGTTTTAGGACACTCATAGGAATAGATGCTTTGTTTCATGGCAGCTCTTGGTGACTAGAAGCACAGAGATTTCTCTGTTGTTCTGAAGGTGTTTGGGGTTGGTTTGAATAGCTCTTTGTGACTTGGTTTTTCTGGTGCTTTCTCAAAAAAGGTGCTAATCTTAATCACAGAGAGGAAAAGACCATGATTACTTCAAAATATAAAAGTTTTTATGGTCTTTCTACTATTGGTTAAAAAACGGTTTTGAGGCAGTGTCAACCACAGAGTTGGTGTGCACATTGAAAGTGTCTAAAACAAGACAGCTTGGTCCTGGGTTATGCCTGACATCTTTCTGTCATTAAAATCCTGCTTAATTTTGATGGAATTGTGAGAAATGGCTATACTTTTTCTGGAGCACTAAGCAGAAACTGCTTAGTTTCATATATTCTCTTGCAGGAACTTGATGTTTACTCTGAAATTGACAATTACAAGTTACAGTTTGAAGGACACCACAGGGAGAATTCTGTGTGTATTAAACCCTAACTCCATGCTGCAAAAATGATTGTGTTTTCATGTAGATCATAAAAAAAAGGAGTGGTAGCACCCTGCTGCTATCTAAGGGAAATGTCAATTTCTTGCTCTAAGTACACCAAAAATAAAAGATAATTTGGAATTAAAAAGAAAGAGCTATGACAGGGTGGCACAGATTATGACAATAAAGCAGAAATTTAAACTAGGTTATATGTATAGCAATCAGCATTAATTGTGGAAAAAGGTACTTACAAAATTCAATGTGCTTTTTAAAGCTTTATTTCTCCAGAAGAACTAAACCTCAACACTGATTCTCCCCCTGTGAACAGTAAATATAATATATTTTTTGTGATAATAGTAGAATAATGTTTCTTGTCATGGTTTAATGCCTCTTTTCTGCATCACTAGGGAAGCTGCTTAATATGTGCAGAACAGCAGCAAAATTGTTAATGGAAGAGAAGCAGCTCACAGTGTAATGCTTAAACAAGTACTATTGATAGAACAAACAGTGATCTAGCCTTGTAAAGCACCACCTTCTAGCTGAAGAAGCTTGCTGGGTTTATGTAAATTTTCACAGAGAAGCAGACCATGAAGTATGTTCTCTATAGAATACTTCTGCAGAGGATGGAGTATGTGCTTGCAGGGAAACAGACGTCTGAGACCGCAGTGGAGATGCCTGCTGCATTTCTCGGTGGGCTATTAGTGAGAACTTAAAAAAAATGAAAATTAACAAGCACTTTGTGTTACGCAGCTCAGGCTGCTTTACCTAAGTGCTTTGTAAGTGCTGTGTGTACACAAATATGTAGCAGTTTTAGGTTTTAGTGTGGTGACAAGTCAGAAAATAGAGCCATTATAACATACTACATTCTTTAATGTATTATAGGTATAGTATTGTTTTGTATTCACTAACTTGTGTATCATATTTATGTCCTTGTTATTTTAAGATCTGTACCTGACTCAGAGAGATCAGAGGTTATATTAAGGCAGTTTGTCTCCTGTAAAAATTACAAAGCAAAAATGATTACATACTGAAAAACCAGTTGTATCTAATTGCAAGAATAGTGTACTCTCAAAATCAATATCCTTGAAAGAAAAAAGAATTAAAAGCAATAATAAAATCTATTAGAAGTTAAATTGCTATGATATATTAGTGTATGTTACTAAAATGGCTTTCTATCTCTTCAATGGTGCATTGAGAAGTAAGGCAGGATGGATGGATGAGTCATAATATCCACTATTAAGAAATGGTTAGGACTCACCAGTATCCTAGGGTCATTAAGCAGCTTAATGGGAAATAATTCTAGACCCAGAAAAGGACTATCTTGCCCCATACCTTCTCATAACTGTGTGGAATATCTATAACAATGCCTTCTTTAGGGCCAATGTGAACACAGTATTACTTAGGTTATGTATCTCTTAACAGATAATATACAGTGCTTCCCTGAAGGAAGTAAAATAAACATAAGGCTTTCCAGGAATTAGTAAAATGACTGCCATGCATGTAGAAATGCAAAACTGAGGTATGTAATAAGAAGGCAGACCTTGGTAGAATGACTAGCATCTCTTATGGAAAGCTTCTTAAAGCCTGCCTGAGTGTAACCTTGTTCTTCTATACTTTTGCTTTTAAGAGTTTAAATATGTTGCGCAAAGCAGATGATGTGACCACACATAAATTGCAATTGTCTTTTCCCTTTCCTTATTCTGTTAATGTTTTCTTCTTACCAATACGCAATTAATTTTCTTTCTGTTTAATAAAGAGTTGGATTTATTTATATGTTTCTTGATTGATTGCTGAGTTTCTATTTTAACAGCATGAATGCTAGGGCTACCTAATTCTTCTAATGTATTGACCATCAGTGGCATGAAGGTAAATACTTCTCTCAGGTAGGATTAATAGCATTTGCGTATGAAGAAGATTTACATAGTCTTTTATATATAATCTTTTATAGATAACGGATTGCAATTTAGTTTTTATTATTTCTTTAATGACACATGAAGCCCTAGCCAGGTCTGACTGCATCAGTGAAATGGTATATTTCTCATTATATGTTTTGTTAAATCAATGAATTCCAGACTAAATCTTTCCTGTAGAATTTTTCCAACAAGCTTTGTTGTAAAATACTCCAAGTACTCTGAACTACTGGGTCCTGACTGCCTTGCACTGCTCATCAAAAAATTTGTGAGTATCTTCAATTTTAATTTCTCTCCACCTTAATTCTTTCAGCTTTTGTCTGTCACACATTTCATCTCACAAAGACTCCATGAAAGTAAATAGCCCAGTGATTAATGTTACAAAGTGGTAGTAAAGACATGAATAATTCTCCTATCAAGAGATGAACAGATCTGTACTGAGAGCTGAGTTTGAATTGTGCAGTAAAAATTAAAGTCACTAATGAAGACAAAAGGCAATATGCATTAAATAAAAACTTTGCATCCAAGACCGTATAAGCAAGAACTGTATAAATTGCATATATACAGAGGCCTCAGAGGTTGTGAGCACAAGCTTAATTCAGTCATAGTGTCTCTTCAGGTACGTGACTTTTTCAATCTCAACAGTGTTCTGTCTAAAATTCAAGTGTGAGGGAATATATGAATGCACACATGATTCCTACTGATTGGTGAGAGGTGATATATTTCTACAGCATGTGGAAACTGTACAAACCATAATTCATAATTTTAAAGTATTTTCTTTTTACTTGTGAGAAAGAAAAATAGGAAGTGGCAACAATCACAAATAAAATCCATTCTGCCAACATCACACATTGTTGTAGTGTGTTTATAACTGTAGTCCTGAAATTCCTTGCTTTCTTTGTGTTACTGACATCTCTATAATTAAAGAAAGTTTGAGAATTATCTTAGAAATAAAGACCTGGAAAAAAACCCAACAGCTTCTCAGTGTCTTGACTTAAAGCACAAGCATGTAGAAAATGGCACTATGTAGGCAGTAGTGACAAAAGCTACTTATCACTTATTTTGTCTTAGCAATCACCTTGGTTTGAGGCTGTTTTCTTTTTATACCACAATAAATAATACTGCATTTAAATAAGAAAGCAAAAATGAGATGAGAACGCATAAAAGAGTAAATTGTGTATGACCCAACCAGTGAACGCTGCAGACAGTACATGTTCTGAATAAGAGCTGAGGTAGTTAATTCCCTCTGAAAACTAATGCAGTGCTTATGAATAACTCGTAGGAATGAACAATGGCAGATAAATGGTTGTTTCTGCCATTGCAGTTTAGATTCTTAACCCTCAGAAAAGAAAGACAAATTGCATACAGGATTTTTAAAAGCCTTGATGGAATTATCCTCATGTTTCTCTTTAAATTCCTTGAGGTAATCATCACATAACTCATTTTTAAATGAGAAAAAATTTGCTCTTTTTAGAAATAGTTTCAGTGTGAGATACAAAAAAGGCAGACTTACAAGAAACATTTCTTCCTTTTCTTACTTTACTGGATTAGAACTGAGTGTGTTTAAAGTGCTTCTCTCACTCTGCATATCATGATATCAAAAATTTTGAGACTGCTCAGGTGTGAGGAGCATTAGAGTGATATAATTTGCAGGATCACTGTGGATCTGTAATTTGCATTCCTAGCTGAGCAATTCTGAACTACGAAGTTCAAATAAGAACAAGCTCAACACGTCTGTCTATTCTCCACCTAAATGGAAAGGAATGACAGAAAGAATTGAGGTTTAGTCATACTGTAAGTGGTAAACATTACTAACAGGAAATGAAAAAGACATAAACTAAAAGTAAACTTATAAATAAAGAACATGGAGAACTTACAGGCAATCTGGATATGCCCAAATACTCTGCTTTAAATGGCAGATAAACCTTGTATTCTTTCTGGTGGTGAGGTACTTCAGATAACATACAAACATCACATACATGTCCTTGAGTGCAGCAGGTATGCCACAGCTGTATCTTAGGTAAGATTGTAAAGGAAAGAATTTTCACTTATCATACTGCTACTAACTCACTTTATTAAACTCTTGACCTGCAGGTTAGTGATTACTTTTTGGTGCTTACATAGTGGAATCTCAAGTTTCTTGCATTGTTCTGTGCACATGCAGGATAAAACCAATAGCACGTACTTACTGCTGAGTAATGTAATTATCAGTTAATGTTGGATAGATTTTACTGTGAATAATGTGGGTTTTTTTTAAAGCAAAGGTAGGTTCTACTCATAATTATCATCTGAGTTGGAATTTACTTAATACCTGTTAACAGAGATATCTATTAAGTGTGTCACTTGATGTTTTCTTTAGTAGAGGTCTTAGTGTATGGTTTGTCCAGAAATGCATTTAGGTTTTAATGAAGGCATTGCAAACAAAGGAAAGAATAAGAAAGATATATGGCTTGCAAAAATACTTTTCAAATAAATCTGAAGATGTAAAATGGTTTAACTTCTAGTAAGCATAGTTTAGAATGCTTTCCTTTTTTGCAGTGTTTCAGTATATCTAGACATATGGAAAATACCTTTCTGAGAAAGTTAGGATCAGTCACTTCTTAAAGCACTAAACTCAAAGAGGTTGTTTGTTGTCTGTTGAAAATTTTCAGAGAGATTGTTGTTATTGCCTTCAATGGAAGATAAAAGGTTCTTACTACAAATACGTTATTTAATGAGTTGACTTTTCCAATTTTTAAGTAAGGTCTCGTTATAATATTTTAAGAAGTGTCAAAAAATTCACACTGGATAGTATGAAAGGAGCGGGGTAAGTACATGAAAGAGAATGTGTTTGCGCACAAAGAATGAGTGTCAGTTCAAAGATACCTGTGACCTTCCTATTTAATGAACACAAACCAGGCATACTTCTGTTTTATAATTGCAGTCAGACCAGCAGCAATCTGAACTAATGTTATTCTTTATTCTCTAAGTGCTCTGATTGTGGTGAAAATGCAGCAAATACTCTGCCAAAGCACTGTGCTTGAGATGAGGAAGAATAATGGTAGTTCAAAACTACAGTACAAATTGTGTGTGGTTATAAGATACAAAACATAGCAGAATGAACATCTAGTCTGACAGAGATCTAAAGGAAACAATTACATTCTGATGCTTTTCAAAACTGATTTAATCCAGGGTAATCTACCTCCACTGTTTTTTACAAGTTCATATTTTGGTTAAGGACTACTGATTTTTTCAGGCACTCTCCCATTTCTTGAGAGATCAACTGAGTGCTCTGGTAAGCACAACAGTTTTGAAGGCATTACTTTTAATTAGCTGAACAGTAATAACATTCTTATTCACCTGAATGATATTTTTTTATCTCTCTTTTTAGTTTTATGTATCATAAAGATATACAAACTAAAACTGTTTTCAGTTAGAAAATGAAGAAACTGAGATAGAAAGATTTTAGTTACCTGAGGTAATACAAGATACCAGTTGTATATTTAGAAATAGCACATGCTTCTCCTGATTCCTGTACTATAACTGTTATATACATTGTTAGAGTATTTTATACCCCTTCTTCATAATAGTATTGATTAAATTCTGTCATTGTAGAGGATAAAATGCAGTAAGAAAATGTTATTCAAAAGGAACATGTTTAAAGCACATTCATCACAACTTTCCTTTATGAAAACCTAACGGAACAAAGGCTTTATATTTAAGGAATATTATTCTCTATCTGTCTAATAGTACTAAATATATAGTAATCTCTTTCAATTTATGTATTTATAATTAGTGAGATTCAGCCATTAGGCAGATACAATGCAATTTGTAATTATTTTATTGGTGGAAAGCCTCCTAACTACTGCATAGTGATTCTGGGCATTCAGTGCACAGGTCCGTTAGTAGCATTATTCAGTAAGTAAGATTTAATTTACCTATTGCATTATTGCGACCTCTGGTTTCTTTCACTGGAACATTCTGTCCCACAGCAAACATCCTAACAATTCCCTCATGTGAATGTACTTTTGTCAGTCTACATATTCCTCAATTCTAATAAAGAAATACAAGAAATTTTCACTGGAAGCAATAGCCGTAGAAATATTTTTTAGAGTTTTTTATTACAATCGTAGGGCAATTGTGCTTTTTGCCAGTAATGTGAGATAAGCTGCCTATGGCATTGGATTCAGACTTGTTTCTAGTATTTTATTTAGAATATCCAGGTTATGTCTTTAGATTTCATTAGAAATCCTTTTTCATCAGTTTGCTGAATAGCCTCCATAAACAGTCTGCCTTCGTTCAGTAGGACTGCTGAAAAATTCATTTGATCTTAATTGTATGTTACACATTTTCTCATGTGTTTATGCTCATTGGCCTTTAAAGAAGCATGGCTATCACAGCATATTTTTTTTGTGATGTACTTTGCAAACTTCTTCTGTCTTTAGAATGCTATTATTTCAAAGATGAAATATGTGTAAATCAGGGCGTTTGTAAAGTTTTCCAATTGCTCTGGCACAGTTTTCTGTACAACTGCATAAACAGGATTTTCAGTAAAAGGAATTTCTGTTCTAAAGGATTTAAAACTTTAAAAAGCTAGATTTGTGCTCTCCATTATTATGGATATTATGAGCATCCTAAATGATGTGACCATGAAGAGCTTGTGTCTGAAAACCGATCTTACAGTTCTGATGCATTATTGATACGCTTAATAAAACCCAATGAGGTTTTAAGATCTTGGTGCTTGTTTACACATGTATACATGGGAAAATTAATTCAAATGAGTTCTGAAATCATCTTAATTCATTTTATCTTTAGTTTAGGAGTGAAATAAGATAAAGTAAATTAAGATAATTTTAATTTTAAATAAGAATATCTACACAAGGACTTAGGATAATGTAATTAATCCACTTCAAAGTTCATACATTTTAGTTAATTCTGATTAACCTTCCTGATCATCATCATGTTAGTAAATTCCTACAAATAACCTATCTCTAATGTACTAACAGATGAACAGGAGTGCTTCTGGCGCCTCTCTCCAGAATGAGAGCAGAGAACAACTTTCTTGAAAATGCCTTGCTCTACTGTGATATATTACTCATTATTGCTCAACTTGGCTCACCTTCTGAGGCATATTACACGTTTTATGGCGTTTTTACTTTTCTAAGGAAGCAGAAAATACCCCAAACATGGCTTAGGTAACAGAATGTGCAGTACAAAGACTGTCACTCAGTATTATGCAAATATGAAGAATCTCACTTTTTCTAGACTTCTAAGCATTTGTGTTCATACAAATGTATACTTCTCTCATCACTTCACAGCATCATGACTGGAGTCATGATGCATCCTGTTCTGGGGTTTAGGGTGTTGGGATTTTGTTTCTGTATGTGTGTGTTTGGGGTTTTTTAATAGTGAGAGGCTGTCTCATCATTTTCTAGCCAACTATGTCAACTGAGTGAGACCGTTACCTTTGGAAGAATGTTAGCCTTCATGACTCACTGTGAATCCTCATTGCAAAGAGAATGGTTTCTAATTTAGATGGAAGCAGGGCCTGTGTCATAAGCTGTACAAATACTGTTAGAGCCTTTCAGGATTTAAATGACTTCCAGTGCAGGTAAGAGGTTTTGAGGTAGATGTGTTATGATTCAAACCCCAGGTCAGTCTGCAACACTAACATAATCTAAATGCATTTGTAAATGTTTTGCAAATTATACAAAGAAATCCGTTGAAATATCTGGGTTCATGCTCAGATTTTGGATCAGAATTGCAGTCAGTTAGTCCTGCTCAGCCCTACTTACTATTTATATTATTTGATCTTGTCAGATTCAGAATTTCCTTGTCTTTTATCCTTTGTGCTATATACAGATTCCAAGTTAACTGTTCCCTATCACTTACAGTGTGTACACTTTTTTCGTACAGAGGGAATAGATCACAGAAATCACAGTTAGTGTCTAGTGAGAAGATACATTTGAATGAAATAGAAAGTCATTTTGACATACATTCTTTTCAGACTGAATCAATTTAATTGCACAGTGTTTTCATTAAACTGTACCTAATATTTAATTGCTTAGTACTATATCAACCTGATAGGTAAGAAGTACATGCAAAAGGAGGAGTTAATCTTCAGCTCTTTTTCTCTAAAAATTTTTGAAGACTACTTTACCAAAAAGCAATAAATTGCAAGTTTATAAGGAACTCTCTTCAAGACCTTTAAATTCGAGGCTCCAGAATCTTTTTCTGTACTACGATCTGCCCAAACATATTAAATGTAAGGATAGTCTCTAAAAATAAAATAACCAATGATCTAGGTTTTTTACAGTTTAAAAGTCATGAGGTTATGTTCACAAACCTCACCTGAAAGAAATTTTACTTTATTTTCCAGCAAGTTTGCTTTCTTCACGTGGTTTCTCTTCCCCAGAGCAATATTGCAAACAGCTTCTCTGTCCCTTTCCTGTTCTAACTTACTGACATTTACTCTTCAATCTGCACTTCCCATTACCAACAGCAGATTTCCACCTGGTTCTGTTTTCCTCCTTGCAATGTCCTACACTCATTCTGGATTCTGCTTACAGGCTAATGACCAATTTATTTTGAGCTGTGTATCTCCTTGCTCACGTTTTCATTTAATTTACGCCCCTACTATAGTGTTTCTCTGCACCAAAATAGCTTTTCTTTTGCTATTTTATTGAACACTCTTCTTTCTTTGAGGCATATTGTTGTTTCTTCTTTTCCACAGATGTCTTATTCAATACTGCCATCAGCTTTTTCCTGCATGTAGCACCCTGCATTTTTTGGACTTGTTTTAAAATTCTCTCAAATCTGCGCTTCCTTTTTATTCTTCCCTTGCTTCCATTTATTTTTATATCACTGCATAATATCTTGTCACTTTCTTATGGAAAAAAAAATGACAAAATGAGGTGTTTATCTATGCCTTCCTGTTGGTTTGACATTCTTTTCTCTATCACAAACATCCTTTACAGAGAAGCACAAGCTTCGTATCTACTTCCTAGTCTAACTGTTCTACTTGTCCCATCATATTACATTTCTTGCACTGTTTTATCTTTCCTTTTATTTCCCTTGATAATAAAGACATGATTAAGCCTTAAGCCTCTCAACCTTTAAAAAAACCAAACACCTTAAACACTGCTTCCACTCCATTTTCTTTTGTTTTATGCAGTATTCTAATTAAGGTAGTCTGGAGCTCTTTTCCTCTCAGTCTTACCCTGCTCCTGCTTCTGTACTCAACTAAAACTATTCTTACCAAACTTTTCAATCACACATTTTTAGCTGAAAGTTGTTCTCATATTACCTGAGCCATCAGATGCTTTTACCAGTCAGCCATACTATTTTTATTTATATATATATATCTTGTCATTCCTCATGTTTTCTTCTTCCACCATATTATGGAATTTATTTGAATCTGTCTTCCATTTGTCTTACTGTATTTTTTGTTTTAAGAGCACACACCTTTTTATTTCATAATTAGGGTTTCTTGTTTTGTAATAATACAAAGCATATAATTTTAAATGAGCTTAGCTTTTTCTTAAATCATTGTTGCATTCAAAGCTAGTAAAGTTTAAGAAAAGAAATTCTAAAACATGTACAGAAATGGCTTATAGAACTAAAATGGTTGTAATGAAACATGACACTACTATTAACAAC
>JBCJKH010040823.1:7748-28253 GCA_039877255.1 Loriculus beryllinus | reverse complement strand
AGGCTGAGAAAGCTGGGACTGTTCAGCCTGGAGAAGAGAAGGCTGCGTGGAGACCTCATAGCAGCCTTCCAGTATCTCAAGGCGGGCTACAGGGATGCCAGACATGGATTGTAGCAACAGGACAAAAGGGTAATAGGTTCAAAGTTAAAGAAGGGGAAGTTCAGGTTAGATATAAGGAAGTCCTCCACTGTGACGGTGATGAAGCACTGGAATGGGTTGCCTAGGGAAGTTGTGAATGCTCCATCCCTGGCAGTGTTCAAGGCCAGGTTGGACAGAGTCTTGGATGGCATGGTTTAGTGTGAGGTGTCCCTGCCCCTGGCAGGGGAGTTGGAACTAGACTATCTTAAGGTCCTTTGCAACCCTAACTGTTCTATGATTCTGTATTTCCCTTGTGTCTACAACTTCTGGTCACCACATATGCAGTCTGCTACATATTAAAAATTAAAAGGCAAGCAAGCAAACCCTCACTTACCAAACAATCTTCCTCCAGGATAGAATCATAGAATCATAGAAGAGTTAGGGTTGGAAAGGACCTTAAGATCATCTAGTTCCAACAGTAGCTGTAGGTTTCATTCCACTCCAGCACTTGCATCACCCTACAATTTACTTGATCTAGTTTGTTCCCAAATCTATGTCTGAAGCTTTAGAGGATCTTCTATCATCTGTTCAACAGGCCACTGTTACCTAGCTGAAACATTCTAGCTTCTGAGCACAGTTAAACTGGTCATCACACACTTCCTGTGCCTTGAAACAATGAACCGAGGTTAATAATTCTAGAGGTGTCCATTACTGTACTTAAGGCAATAAAACACAGCTGTACTGTGTTTATGCCTACAATGTGCAACAACCAACAGTCCGTAAGTAAAGACACCTCCCATCTGCGTACGTAGAATGCTCTGTATTGCTGGATATTATTCTGCATGAATAGCAGAAGTCTAAGTGAGAAAGCATAGCAATTAAACCAACAGATTGGCTGGGTTTTGTTGGTTTTGTTTTGGTTCATTTTTCAGAAGAGGTTCACCAAAAGAATAAATCTTTTTTCTTTTTTTAAAAAAAAGGTGGTTAATTTTGAACATTTCTGCTTTATCTTTGAGGTATCTGCTGCAGTCAGCTCAATCGAGACTCTGTAACATGGAGACACTGAAAAATCAGGCCAGTGCAGAAACAACAGCTTGCTTACGGGATCTCTAGTACTAGCACTTATGATGAATTTTACTCTTAAAAAACACTATCTTTGTTTTCAAGGTAGCTTCTTATTCGCTAATGACATAAACAATAGAAAACTTAGCAAGTACGAGAAGCTTTCTGAATTTCCTGCACCCACCCAAGACCAAAAGTAAGAATGTTTTTATTAGACTAAATTGTGCTGCTATGCTACACTGCTAGCATACAGGAGGGGTAAAGGAAGACAGACATGAACTGTGTATGAGATAACTTATTTTATTTATTCAAATCTCAACTTAATTTTGATGCTAAAAATTGGTCAAAGGCACTTCAAAGAAGGTATTTAAGAAACAAATCGTTACGGTAAACATTCCTGACAAGTCACCAACTCATACATGCCATTAGGGACACGACTACCTATAACTGCAAAGTGAAACATTCACAGGTTTGAAGTAGAGTGTACTGTCCAGCAGCATTATTCAATTCTTTTGGAGCATTAACAACATTGTGGAGTATTTTAAATACAATATTGTAAAACAAAGGAAATTACACTTTTGGAGTTCCACAGAAGCTTTTCTTGACAGAAAAAGGGCAAAACTGCCTTTACAAGTGGTCCTGTATTGAGGGATCTGTTTTCACCCACTCCTGCACTATCAACATCAGTAGCAGGCACATCAGAAATGACCCATATTTTTGTGTCATACAACAATAAATAAATCACCCCGCTGAAACAACAAACTGTTCATAAGAGGTCTAAAATTTATACTTCTGGAAGCCTAACAGAACAATGGCAACACGCAAAGAAAAAGTGATTTTGAATACATAGCTCCACCAAAGCAAAAAAAAGAAAGTGTCCCTAAAAGCAAAAGGTACTGGAAAAAGAAAAAAGAGCTGCCACAAAATGCTAATATCACCACCATTTAAACTCTTAAATAAGACCAACACAGACTGCAAAAAGAAAACCCAAAAAACCAAACCAAAACCAACCAGACAAAAAAAAACCAACCCAAACAACAAATTGGCTGTGAAAGAAGATCAAAATCAGTCTTCTGCAAAAATGAATGCTATCCTCTAATTAAGCAGTGATCAGAAAGTAACTTTTTGGCATCCTTGCTCTCTCCGAACTAAAAACCACTTACCACAGGGTTAAAATGTTACTCTCTTACACTAAGGACATTCCCACATCCAGCTGCAAACAACTGCTGCCTAGTAATCTCAAGAAAAGGAGTTAAACATTTTTAGGTGGCTCATTTAAATCACTATGGTACCAATGGAAGCTTTTAGGTCCCAAAACATTGAGAAGCCTCTTTCAGAAATAAAACAAAAGCACAGGGCAATAACCTGTATGGCCTAAGAGAGCTTGTGCCTCTGTGCTTCAGGAAGGTTTATCCACCTCAAGTACAGCAGCCTCCTCGGGCTGTGTAAGTACTCAAGCTCAAAAATGTCTTCTCAAAGCACAAAGACCTAGCAGTGAAATAACTACCAATATTATCATGGAATATTATACATGAAAATTACATGAACTGTTCACATTCTAATCACGTCTACTGAAGCTTTTGAAGGTAGTGAGATACAAACCAGTTATTTCAGAGGTTTCAGCTCATTGCTATGGCAGTACAACTCAACACAGAACAAAAGCCCTCTATTGTAACTGCGGAATGTAAGAACTGATACTTTCCTAGCTTGTCTGGAAGGAAAAAAAGAATTCTTTGCAGTGCTGTTGGAAAGGCAAAAGAAACAGATTCTGAGGCCTAAGCACAAGGACACTTTGAAACAAAGCAAGAACGGACATTTGAAGAAAAGGCTCCTCTTATTTCTCCAGATAGGCAACCCATTAACACAAGGTAGTATGTTCTTAGCCTTACTCCCTCAAGAAATGGAACTTGCTTCCTTTATTCCTCCATTCCCTCTGAGGTCTTGTGTGTTTGTTGAAAGAGACATTCGTGCTCCACTTTGCTAAATGCTCAAGCCATAGCTGGGCAGCAGACAAGAACTGGAACTGCTGCAGAGACAATGCTTCACTGGCACCTCAGTGGTGCCCAATTCAACCTGCCACCTCGGCAACCAGGCCTTGTGCAGAGCTCAGGCATCTTCCTGCCTGCTCCCTCTTGAGACTTGCGCATGATGAAACTGAAAACCCAAAGACAGAAGTCAGAACAGTAAGGAACATGAAGAATATATGACGTTACTCCACAGAGCACCACAGGGAAAACACAAGACACAACTCTGCAGAGTTAGTTCTGCTTGTTGTGGCAGAAAACCTTTAAATCCGCACAGACGAACTGAGGAAGAAAGCAGAAAGAAAGGAACCGTACACTAACTAGGAGATCTTTTACATGGGCTGAATTTATGAAGAGATTAAGTTGGTATCCTGGTTTCATTTTATAACTTCCCCAAGTACCCCAGAAAATTTTAACTGCATGCTTGAACAATGACACTAGAATGATCAGAACCATGTGGAGTTCACAGTATCACTGGTCTGTACTGCACACGGGATAAACATCTAGCTCACAGAAGGAAGCACCTTTCTGCAGGGTACCATCCATTCTCCTCTGGACTAGCAACCCTTTACTAGAGCAAACTGGAGACTTTTTCCTTCTTTAAATAAATGCAGCTACAATTTCCTACTTAGGTCAAATAATATAAAATAAAGCTCACGTCCTTTTCAGTACTTCAGAGGCAGTCTTGCTGATGAAAGACCAGAAGATTTAACCTTGCAGGAACTACTCATTTAACTAACACTTGATGTATGAACCTGGCCTATATTCAGGCAGAGAAGTATGTAGTAATTCAGCTCCATGAGAGACTTCAGCAACCACAATCATGCTGCTGAGCAATGCTCAGAAAGGAACCCATGACTGTTTACAGCTGGGCAACAGCCAGAAGCCCAATGTGTACAAGAACTATCTTTGGAAAACAAAAAGTAAATCCAGTACTTCATGGTAACATCCTCTTCCAGGAGCATCCTGAAGGACAGCCGTAGTAAATAAGGCTGTCTGCTACCAGTATGTGCCCTTTCCAAAACAATGACTGGAGGTAATTAGGTTATGTCCAAATTCATCAATATGATGAAGGTGAAAAGTGATAAAAAGATGACAAAACTTTTGTTCAAGTGTGGAATAAAGACACACTACACGCCACGCCTAATCCCATCCTCCACAATGCTATTCACTCAGTTTGAAAGAGAAAACCAGAAAGCTTTATATTAACTACATAAAACATAGATTTGGCCTCTGAAAATTGTCCAGTAATTAAAATACCTATTTTTATCCCACACCAAGAAAGTGTCTTCAGTTAAGAGGCAGAGACACTCAAAGTAATGGAGAAAGTTAATGTACTTTCAAAGATTCCTGCATTCAGGCTGGCTTACCTGAATAACCATATACTTCAGCTTCAAAGAGTGAGATAAGGATCATTTAACGCTTTGCACTGAAAAAGGTAACAAGCAGCAGCTACAGAAGAAATTTTTAAAGGTGGAGGAAAAATAAAATAAAATTAAAATAAATTAAAATAAAATAAAATAAAATAAAATAAAATAAAATAAAATGAGTGAAATTAAGTACTTTGGTCAAATAAATGAGATGTGTAGGGAAGCAGTCAAATCAGCTTTGCTGTGGTTTTAAAATGGGACTTTCTTGTATCTGTAAAATTCTCATGTATAAGGTAACTCCACAGTCTCAAAGTATAGTGATGTGAAAATTAAATGGAAACAAACTAATTACAATACTAGCTGAAACCAAGATATTATAATGTCACTGTAACTTTGCCAAGGTATTATTCTTCTGGTTCACGTGGAAGGAGGGATGGAAGAGAGACTTCTATTTCAAAAAGCATCTACCTTATCTTGTGCTGAGAAATACTGAGATGATTTTTTATAACTGTTCAACCAATACAATAATTTAATGCAAAACAACAACATTAAAAAAAGCTACAGGTAAGTACGTAAGCAGCTTGCCTTACCTCAGCAATTGAAACAACAGTAACCATTTCTGGGTTTCTTCCTAAAACAGTAGTGATCCAACTTCATATTGTTTCATACTAGAGACTTAAAAGTTAAAAATAATTTATAGCAGTGAATTCCATTTCTGAAACAACTCGAGATTGATCGACTGGGTGGATCTCTGCCTATTCATAATAGCCAGTCTGCCATTACGGCAAAGCAGACTGTTCTCACTCCTCTACCTTGTAGGGCAAGGCACACAAACTAATTTCAAGATACTGAGAATACTAGAGAAAGCCATCATCAAGTATTTGACTATGCAGCATTCACTTTCTACCATTAGAGCTTACCTAACAGAGCAGCTGAAAGGAAAAGGAGAACAGAAAAAGGAGCAGAAATACTGTATGATTATCTTTGAAGCCATCCACTATGAGTTTCATACAAATCCTTCCAGGTATTAGTGTATCAGAACAACCTCCTATTTCACAGCTTGAGAGCCCTAAATCTTCACTGAGCAGGTCAGCAAGGTCACCCTATCCCAAACAGTCAGAGCCAGCACCAGATTCTATTGTACACAGACAGCCACAGGCAGCACTGCCAATGTGATTTTTTAAGAATCACTATCAGTAATTTCAGTCCACAAGCTTCATGCAGGAGTTTGAGGAGACTCCTACTCATTGTACTGGCTTCTTTTTGTTTTCTTCAGTCTCATTAACTCTCAGTAACTTTTTGCTTTAGCTTCTGATTATCCTCCAGTGCTTCATTTTTGCTTTGCTCTTCTGGATTGGTTACCGGATCAGGATTGTACCGATACAAATACCCATACGGACGGAGATGATAGATCAAATATTCCAACTGATACATAGTCATGGAATCAACATAGTGGAATGAAACTGCTAGGTCAGAGCAGCATCCAGGACCCTAAAATACAAAACAAGTCAAAGTCATCAGCTAAAATTGCAAAGCATGCCCTGCATTAAAGACCCAGTAAGAACTCAAAAGCATCCTTGACTTCCTGGTAAGAAATTTACTACTATCAGTCACATATATGCTTCAAAACTTAATGTCAGGGAAGCAAAATGTATCAAACATCAGCCAAAGCATCTTTCAAAAATAAAAGTAGAACAAAGTCTTTTGTTTCTGTAACTAAGCAGGTAGAATAACTAGCTGCTTTCAATAACATCAGCATTTTTTTACTTTTCCATACTTTGCTTTTTATGTTGGTGTTTAAACAAAACCAAGTGGCAAGTGAGCAGGTCTAAACGCACTGCATTTCCATATGAAATAATACATACACGATACTCATGACAGCATCCACTCAAGAATACACAAGCCAAATGTGTGTGTGCATGCACCTGCGTGTGTGCGTGTTCACACATTACATAGTTTGGCAAAACCATCAGTACCTAGTTTCCTACATACGGAGAGTTGTAACGAATCATGTTGGAACTATTTAAGTTTATTAATTTCATTGTTCCTGCCCATGGCAGGGGGGCTGGAACTAGATGACCTTAAGGTCCTTTCCAGCCCTAACAATTCTATGATTCTATGATTCATGTTCTTAAGCATTTTTAAGGACTAAAAGATCTTAATTAAGACACTTGTTGCAACTTTTATTTTCTAGCTCCAATTCAGCTTTGAGAACACTTTTCTGGAAGATAGTTTGGGAGGGGGCTGTTCACCAGGTTTGGTTGCAGAGCTGCTAAGATTCCAATTCTAACTGAAACTATGATTAAAATATTTAAAGACACTGAAGTGAGCAATCGTTACACAACTGTTATTCTTCCAATGCTTATTAAGTTTGACCAATATACCAGGATTTTGGTACCAGACAAAGTAGTCTCTATCCAAACACAACTATGGTAGGACAGGATCAAATGTGACTTCCATTACGGATCTCCACCACCACTGCATCACTTACAGATTTAAGTGTCCACGGCTCAGCCACCCCTGAAGAACAACTGTAGCTAAAGCTACTGTATCTTGACACACTAGATATGTTACTGTAGCTGGTTTAAACTACAGAAATGCTCTAAGCACTGAATACATACATAAAAATAAATGCTTTACAATGAAAAGAATCTGCTAAAGACCTAGATTTTTCTTCCCCCCTCAGCTTTACTGTGTAAGAAATCCTACATCTTATCCTTGATTTTGGCTACTTATGCTCATTTCAAAGCTTGCTGGAAAATAATACCTTTAAAAGTGAAATTATAATCTTAAGAAGAAACCCAGGTGATTTTAAGGTCCTTCCCAACCATAACTATTCTATGATTATATGATTACAATCAAAGTTTACAATGCAGAATACCTTCAGGTTGCTTTAAGTAGCACCCTGCTCCCCTACACACCTTTCGGTTGGTTTTTTTTTTCTCCTTTTTAAACCATAGACTTCAGATACGAATACAAAGGACAACTTGAAATTCTTGCAGTAAAAATGTTTCATTTTGTAAATATTAGTTCTGTTGCTACAACAAAAGAATTTTTTAGAACTTGCTTTGCCAGCTCTTACGCTTGCCTCCACTTCTACAGAAGGGAGACAAGAGTCCAGTACAACTACACAAGGAAATCTAATCATATTTCTTTGTTTGAGTCATGCCGTTATTTCACTTCTAGGCAACGTTCATTATTCTGTAATCTTTTCAATGGAATTCACTTTACGATTACCCACCAGCACCTGAGTAACTTGGGACTCTCTTAGACAACATTAACCAACTACAATCAAGAGTGAGACCCAAAATTAGTTCTACAGGTTCTATGCAAAGTTTTCTGTTGGTAGAAGATAAAGGTGCATCAGTGCCACCTTCCCTTTCAGTAGGCTTCAATGTAACTAAGCCATACCGTCCAGCTCAGCTCTGTGCAGTGAGCGCACACACCCTGGAATTAACCACACCAGTCTCACTGCACACTGGTAGTTGGATGGGTGAAAGAGAAACCTGGGACACTGTGTGCAAGATGTGAGGGACCGAAACAGAACAGTAACTGCAAGGAAGGTAGCAGTGGTGACACTAAACAAACATGTCAAAAAGGTTTCATCGTTTTTTGCTGTCCACAGAACATAGCAAACCAGCAATGATAATTTAAAATTCATTAGCTCTTTTCCAACATTAGGCTCTTAGCATCAACTTTGAGTTGATTACTGTATTTTACACATGTACACACAGGTGCATCACAGGGTATCACAACAAAATCCTCTTTTCCAAAATATTGAGCAATTATTAAACTTCTAATTCACACATCATAAGATGTACTTCATAAAATGGGTACCAGGTTCCTAAGGACTTACCTCTACAGCAGGATAATAATTGTAATTCCAGTACCAGAATGTTTTTGGCAGGTACCCTCTGACTAAGTGATGTTCTGGAACAAAGGGATGAAAGGTTTCTCTACCACTTGTATCCCTAGAATCTCCTGCTTCCACATTAATGATCTCCATGCATTTTCCTAGTGCAAGGTCTTCAATTGAAGAACTATGAGAGCATTTGTTTGTTTTAAATGCAGCAACAAATCTCTTCAGAGCTTCTTTGCTCAGAACATAACCTGCTCCTCCGCTCATGTAGCCCTGTTTCACATAAGGCTTAAACCTTCTTCCAAAGTATATTGGCTGTTCAGGACTGTATTTTGAAAGAAGCCATCTCAAATTGTCCAATATAACATATGTATCATCATCTGCTTTCATAAACCAATCAGCATCATCAAAATAATGGTCATGCACATATTGAAAAGCTTTAATAGTCTTCCAGTACAGTTGGTCTCTGCCTTCTTTGGCTTCTAGGCCCACAGTTGGGAAGTCTTTGTTTTCCTCAGAGCTCATAAAAAGTATTTTATTACAACGTTGGGCCCAAGTGGCTTTAACATGCTTGGCTTTCTTTTCTAGATTTTGAGGTCCAGTCATGACCCAACACAGTATTTTCACCTTCTGATACAGTCCCTCTGCAATATTTTTATTCTCATCTAATAAAAAAAAAGAGAGAAGTTCCAGAACAATATTAGACTTGATTGCAAAACAAAGAGCAGCCTATCCCCTAGACATTGTTTCTACATCAGAAAAGAGATGCAGAGAGACAAAAGGGATTTGCTTCCAAATGTAAAAGGTAATTAATGTCAGATTTAGAAAGAAAGTAAACAAGACTCCCCAAACCCAGAAACTACAATTTTTAAAGTTACTAGATGATCTTAAGTCCCTTCCAACCCTAACTATTCTATGATTTTACTTCAACTTAACAGGATAAACAAGTGCGCAAAAGCCAGACTGGAATAGGTATCTGTTCAGGAAACAGGCTTTAAAAAAACCTTGATTTGTACGTAAGAACTGTTGGGAGACAAATGTTTTATGGTGTTGGAGGATTAATGAAAATTAAAAAGCTGAGTATTTTTGCCATTCACAGTGAACACAATGATTACAGCACAGAGAGGTAAAAAAGCTAATAAGGTCTGTTGTATATAGTCATGTTAACTAACAAAAACCAGCAATATATTTTTGAAGGTAAAAGCAGATGGCAAACCAGAAAGACAGAATTTATCACCAAAATAAGTTAAATCTTATTTGTAAAAAATCAGATTACGTATTTGAAACTAGTATTGCTTTTGTGCTTAAATGTATTTATTTGCACACAATCCAACAGAATAAACAGACACAGGTATCTGAGGCACATAATATAGTATTTGACAAGCTGCCAAAGTATTCATTTCCCTCAAAGAAACATTTTCACTTGACACATACACAGCAACTGTAACTCATGTAAAAGAATATTGCATGGCGAGTAAGATCTGCATAACTTGTCCTAAAATATTCCTGTTTATGCAAAAACTGATCAGATTTCTTTGTAACAATGCTCTACAGTTACATGTGAAACACTCACAAATTTGTCCTAAGAAGTCTGCAGTTTAAATACACTTAAATAGCAAATCACTTACTAACATCTTCAGCAAATGCACTAACATGATTTTTTTCTCATCCAAACTGTCCCAGCTGAGATGCATTTCTCTGGTTTTGACTGCAACAGCAACCTGTGCTTGTTCACTGGCACAGGTTGCCCAGAGAAGCTTTGGCTGCCCCATGCCTGGCCAGTGTTCAAGACAAGGCTGGACAGGTCACTGAGCAACCTGGTCTAGTGGAAGGTGTCCCTGCCCATGGTGGGGGGGGGTCTGGAAACAGGTTATCTTTAAGTTCCCCTCCAACCCAAACTACTCTATGATCCTACTGTTCTACGACTGCTGCATAATCAGCTTGGCAAACAATGAAACAATGCCTACAGTGGCCCACTCTGACCACCCCACCATCCCAATTCCACACTTTACTAATTGTGTAAAAAAGTGACTTTCTGATTTCTGATTTGGTTTGGATTTGTTTGTTGGGGGTTTTGTTACAGCTTTATCTAAGAGGCTATCTCAAACGTTAGAAGTCGTCCAAAAACAGCTCCTTAAAGCTAAAAAGCAATTCAGGCACATCTACAATGCTAGCAAATACACCTGCTTAGCAAAACCACCATTTGATGTCAACAGTTCATTTGAGAAGCTCCTGCTTCAAACAAGTCTAGATACAGAAGTTCAACAAACAGTTGGGCTCCAAGGAAAAAAAAAAATTACTACTATAATAAAAATGTAAACAAAGAAACCCCCCAGTCATTGGACCTCAGGAGAACAAAGTTATTTAGAGGTAACCTGAACATGGGGAAAGTGAAAGAAAAGGTTCATACAAAGTCTTGGCAGAGAATAAAGTAACACTTTGCCATGCATGAAAAGGGAGCATATTATATAATTAGTCAGGCATAACAAAATACCTTTATGCTGTCCAAAGTCTGCATTGAAATTCATTTGCCCTTGCAGCTGATTGCTGTCGGTATCAGATGAGTGCTGACCATGCGGATCATTGTGAAGGACATGAGGCTGGATCTTCACTTGTTCTTCTAGTATAATGCTAAATAGAAGATAGCATACAAAAAATCCTATTGCTGATCCAAATGTGAAGGTTAGAAGATTCATTAAAGACTTGGAAGAGGCCATCTCCTGAAGGTAATGCACTGTCAAAACCAAATAAAACATACATTAAACTTAAAGCTGCTTAACACAGAAATCAAATCTATAGGATGAAATCAAGGACTAAATCTCTGGAAGTAGAGATCTCCATTCTAGCTCAGATTCAGCTTCCCTGGGCTTCCCTGGAGGTTTAAGTACTAGAGCAATGCAAATATTCATACAAAATTGTAAATCCACTAACAAATTTAGTGCAAAAGGCTTATCATATTCTTTAACTTAAAATTATAATCACAGTAGTGACTGTACACACAAAACCCTTTCGTATTTATATAAGAATGTATACATTTAAAGTGCAATCTCTTAATTATAAACTGCAGTAAGTTCACTTCTTTATTCTCTTCATTCCAAGAAACCTATGCTTTAAAATGTAATACTTATTACATTAAAATCTAATACAAAGCCAAAAGATGTTGCTCAAAGGCGATCTACAGGTCCAGATACAATATGGACATGGCATGTACCTAAACGCCAGGAGTAAGTATACTATGGGAATTCTTTAAGAGATGTCAAATACCTGCAGATTTTGAAGAATTATAAAAGCAAACCTACTCTAAAATAGTGGAATTTTCCTTCCACTTTCAGGAAGTATTGAGGATACACTTTCAGAAGAAAGAGTAAGGCATCTGAATTTTCATGCAGAAAATCCCATTCTTAAAGAGAAGAACAAAGCACTTCAGCCTCAGGGACTCATCTACATATCAAATCCCTCGTATTCCAGTAACAAAAAGCAAAAACCTTCAACTTAACTACACCCCTTCTCCTCAAAAACCAAAGGACTTGGCTGGCCATTTTTATATAATCAAACAAATCTGCATCTATGCCTGCATAAAGTGAGATTTATACATCCAAAACAAGTGTGAGTTTTTATTTATTAAACACTTTCAGGCAAACCAATTTCAGGCTGTTGAGGCCAGAGGCCTTTTCATTTTCGCAAAGGGTAGAGATATTTTCTAAGAATTCATGACTAAGCTACAAAAACATTGACCATTAAATATATACTGGATTCAAGCCAGAGCCTTACAAACAAGTTGATGACGTTCCCTCCATTAGGATTACTCTGTCTATGGGCAGAACCCACTTTAGTTAGTTAGGGAGCCAAAAAAAGAAAATTATGGAATGCACAGAGCATCAATAAAAAACATTGATCTAAAGAGCTGCAACCACCAAAACAACTGATTCAGCCTGCACCCACTTCTCATTGGCTATGTATAGTCTATTGGAAAAAGACTGTCCCTGAGCAAGCTGCATAAAAATCACTTTGCAGTTACACATGCTCCAAATACCAGCTCTCTGTCTGAGTGCTCTCCTGAACAGACAGCAGAGAGGACAGAAAGCAGGTGTGTGTTTTGTCAGGTTGGCACTTTCAGAGGTCATCAGTACTGTGCACAGGTAGTAGATCTAAAGCATTTGAGAGCGAAGCAGCTCTAACACGATATGCTTTTCTTTCCACGCTGCTAGAAAAATGAAAGAAAACTGGAAACACAACTTGAAGCACAAAATAAAAACCAAGAAACTTAAAGGCTGTATCAAAATCACATAATTATAACTGAGACTGATAAGGAACTATACTTCCTTAATATGAAAAAGCACACTATACAATTTTTTAATCATATAGCGTTTTCCCTCAATTCAGTACATCTTGGTGGAGATAGCTGCCTTCAGACATCACATCTTAAAGTACAGAATTCACTGTACTATCACTTGCAACCCAGGCCTTAAAAAAATTACTTGGTTTCCAGGTTTATTGCTATTGTCTTCTATGCCACTAACTTGGGAAGAAAACATGAGGACGTAGATCAGGTGCCCTACCTCCCCAAAAAAAAACCAAAACCAAAACCACCAACCAACCAACTAACCAAAAACCAACCCTGAAGCAAAAATCTACACACACAAGCAGCCTAAGATGCTGAAAAGTATTCACTGTACTAAAATGGTTTTCTTGCTTTCATTTTCTTCACCTACCACCACAAAATCCCCATAAAATTTGCAGTACACAAAGGCAGAGGTCCAGAATACAATGCCTTCCTGCTGCATATTAAACGGGGAAAAAAAAGGAAACTCATGCAGGCACACACTGCAGCTGCAGCACCTTCTAGAATAAAAAGTCTCCATTGTTCCACTTTCCAATATTGAGCACCTCTTCGCCATACAATTTCAGTTGTTAAAATTACACTTGCTTGGAGAGAAAAAAAATTAGAAAACCACGTGAAAATAACTGCTGCTTATTAAATTACAAAATGACGTTAAATTGGATTCTTTAGGAAACAAACCTTTAAGTGTATTGGAAACGCTAAAAGAGAAAAAAGTGCATTCATCACATTTGGAAATCACAAGTTGATTTGTCATTATCCCAGAAGCAAAGAGGATTTCTGGAAGCAGACTGGGACAGATGCCAAAGCTGTACTTGGTATTTGATATGAAATATCACTGGCTACCATTTTCAAACTAAAATAATCCATCATTATATCAATTTTATATAAACAGACTGGACTACCATATAGATATTTGTGCAGCCATATGTTATAAACTCCAACAGTAAACAGAACAGAAATCTTCATTTTTTGTGTTATCCTTATATTTGATCTGAGTCTTTTAACTTGCCAGCAAAAGTAACTGTGCTATAGCATTATACTAGAACCAGAAAACGCCCATAAGGAAAGTAATTTCTTATTACGATAAGCATCCCCACTCAGACTCTCTATTGACATTCTTTTCTACACAGGGGTTTATTGAGGGTCACAACATAGAGAACATTTAAGTGTTCACAGTCATGCTGGATGAGGCTTTGAGCAACCTGATCTAGCGGAAGATGCCACTGCTTATAATAGGTCATCAGACTAAATTATCTTTAAAGGTCTCTTCCAACACAAACCATTCCATGATTCTATGATTGTATGACATATAGAGAGGGAAAAGGTAAATACAAAACCTACCAGATTACTAAAAGAAATTTTATTCATATTTCTATTTTTACTTCACTTGACTTAAAAAAAAATGCTTTTTAAAAAACACCTACAACAAAATCCTAGGTTTAAATTTAATTTATGCTCCACTGCTCTATCATGGCAGCTTAAACATATATATGCATTTAGATATTCATGCAGGCAGCCCTGTTCACATCAGCCAGACCAACAAATATTCTAACATTCCATCACAACATAAAAGTCACTGTAGATGTGGCTTCAAGTTTTGTGAATCTGCATCTTCAAACTTACAGAAAAAGTATTTCCTCTGCATTAGAAGCTGCTGAAACTGGTAGCCCAATAAAGACAAGGCAGCTGCAACTCCATGTCCCCAGCTCTGGCCAGTGACAAGGCTGAGGATGTATTCTTAGAGTTGCACATAGGAACATGCACATATACATATCTGAACATACAGATCAATACAACTAAAACCAGTGTTTGTGCAAACACAAACATGGGCCAGGCCTATGCTACTCCTCTCCCTAGCTGACTAGGATAAAATGTTAATGGAAATATACATGTGTGTACAGTGGCAGGATCCACTGTACTGGCCTGAGACACTCTATCTACCCAGGAACCAACACTGAATCCTCAGCCTTCCCGGAGTCCCACTCCAGTTGCTGGTACAAACCCCCTTCACATAGATACACACATCACACCCACAGACATGCCACAGCTCCCCAGCAAATAGCCTTAAACATTCAGTCCACTCAGTAACTGGCCTTTGAATCCTTTTGTCTCCAGTTGCCCTGCTCAGAAACACACACGGCAAATGAGCCTCCAAAACAACCCCCAGATCTTACAGTCCCTCTAGCAGCTGGTTTGGACCTCCTGGACTCTCATGTTACCAAACTAGAGACCTTATGATCTCACCAGTACCTGTCTCACATGCACAACTGCCTCAAAACATGGCTCCCAAGTGTCTTACCCTACTTACTGGCTAGCCAGGCATGCTATTCACTAGCAACCACATACTGGCATGCTTGCCAAGACAAAATGCATGCACTCTGTCCTCCACAGTTACCTGCACTTAAAGAGACACATCTTGACTTACAGTCTCCACCGTAGCTGCTGGCATTTAGACCCTCCCTCACTCCAGTCTCTCCCTCTGCTGGCACATCAGACACAAAGGTCCCTGTAACTTCGGTTACCACTCCAGTTGTCGGTGCTTATTCCGCAGTACGAATATAGCACAGAGCCCCCCCATCCAGGAAAGGAGAAATGGAGCTTAATGAGAAAAGAGGACAGGCTGTGGTAATCTGGCACAGCGCATGGCCAAACATAGTGACCAGCCACTTGTTTACAATCAACCAGGCCCTTTATCCCCTTATCCCTTTCATCACCTTGCCCTTCTATTTTCCCATACTTGTTCCTCCTCAGTGAACCTTACTCCCTCCTTTTAGTCCATCCCCCAAGCATCCCAAAATATGTTCTGTACAGTCACAAGATGCTCTTCTCCTGCACCTTGCAATATGTCCCGTATTCTGTAGGCAGTTACCCCTTAATCTTGCAAGCTGTTCCAAACAGCCTTTCTGTTGACTTATCTTGATGTATGCCACACCTGGGCAATGGGACTGACGGCTCTCCAATGACAGAACCTTGGGCTACTTCCTCTGATGAGATTAATGCGGTCCCCCCATCCCTGTTGTGCCTCTGTGCAGTCCTGGCAATGAGCCTTTTAACATATTGATCTAGAATACTGTCCTCACTCTGGTAGCTGTTCCAACAAGGATTAAGGTCACCTTCCTAAGCCAAAGGAAACTTAAAGAATCCCCAAATCCCCATGCAATAGGAATAATAGGATACTGGAGCTTGCCTCATTCCCACCCCTGAAAACAAATCAAAAAAGCCCTTTAAAATTAATACTTTAAAACAAATTCAGACTATGTAACTTTCTGAACTTGTTTTCAGAGAAAATATGGCAAAAAAACCCCAAACAAAAAAAAAAAAAAAAAAAAAAAAAGGCAAGACACCAAATCTGGGGATTTTGAAATTTACAAAACAACTCTAAATGTTTTCCACATGCTTTTTGCAGTACCACTCCCTAATCACTTTAAGATTTGATAAATTAACTATGAGAAACAAGACTAGCCTACAGACACTGCTGGCTCTTCCTCACATCCCTCACTTACAAATGACGGGGAAGCCCTGAGGCCTCAGCATGATACAGAATGCAAACGTCCTTGGACAGCTGCGTAATTAGCAGTGGAATGGATCTCCACTACCACACCCTCACCAGTCAAAGAGCACATCAGAATAACTGAAGTCAGAATGCAGAAAACGGGGTTAGCTGCGCAGTGCCCAGAAAGGTCTTCTGCTCACCGAGTCCCACTCTTTCCAGGAGCTTTACATGGGCGTATTCATATGCTTCTAAAATGAAGAAGCAAAAGTTGCATATTTGCTAATACTGTCTGCATCTGCTGCAGTTTCCTATCAACTAAGGACAAACTACATTTTTCACTTCCCTTTTATATGGGGGGGGGGGGGAGGGAGATGATATCTCGTCTTTTAGGCATTTCTTTGGATAAGAACTTTAACGATCAAAAACTCTTGGTTGTTCTACCACAAAGTATAGCCAGCATAATAAGGTATTTTGGTACGGGTGGCCAATGACTGCATTGAAACAAGACGTATAACAAACCACAGCACAGATGAGACGGAAGAGATACCCTGCAGGCTCCTTCCTCATTAACAAAGCCGACAACCCTCCGGCAGCAACAAGTTACCACGTCCAAAGAATGGCTTTCTAGACCTCTGCTAACAGCGCTTACTAGACAACTGCAACGTCAGTCCAGGAAGTCCCTGTTACAAGGAGCAGAGGCGGAGGGTGTGGAGCAACAACTCTCCATCAACAAACACCTCACTCCCTCCATCGGGGCTCTGCGGGACTCGCTCTCCTCCACGCAGAGGCCCGTCCCTGCCGAGCCTCTCCTTCCCAGCCGGGCAGCCAGGCACCTGCTGTTCCCACAACCGCAGCTCCTGCGGGCACGCTTCTCGCCGCCGCCGAGGTGACACGCACCGCCCCGACCACCTCGTCCCGCCCGGTCACCGTAGAGAGGCACCTTCCTTCAACGCCTCCTCCCCAGACGGGGCAGTGCCACCAGAGGCCTTGCCCGACGGTCTCACCCCTACGACTGCCCAGCGCGGGGCCCCGCCGCCGCCGCCTCAGCGCCGCCCCTCACCTCGTCGAGCCGGCGGGTCCCCGGCTCCCGCTCAGCCTTGCGGCCCACAGCCAGCAGCCGTTGGCCGCGCACACGGGAAGCCGCTGCCAAGCCCACGGCCCCGTGCCCCCACCGCCGGCGGCACCATCCCGCCCGCCCCGCGCAGCGCCGCGCCGCGCGCCCCCCCGGACCGGAACGGGGGCGGAGCCGGCGCCCTCCCCGCTGCCTACTCATTGGCTGTGAGCGCCCTGGGGGGCGTGGCCGGCCCCGCCGCTCTCACTTTAACCCTTGCCGGCCACGCCTGCCCCCGCCGCGTGGCAGTTCGCTTGTCTCTGGCGCGTTCTGGCGTGCGCGCGGCCAGGCGCCACCACCACCACCGGCGGCGGGGGAGCGGGAGCGCGCCCTGACCGACGGAGCGCGGTACCCCGCTGGGGGCGGAGATCCGCCCATTCGGGTGCACCCCCCTCCGGCTGTCTAACGGGAGCGCGACCACGTCGCCGGGCCAGGCCGCGAGTGCAGCCCATGTCTTCCGTGTGGGGAGACCGCCCGGGGTGAGCCCCAGGACGCAGCTGCAGCGTGAGGCGTGTGGCGGCCGGCTGGCCCGCAGCGCCTGGTGGGTTAGCCGGGGAGGTCTCTCCATGTGGGACAAACATGACACAGGGCGTGCGAGGGGGACGCGGGAGAGCGGGAAGAGTCGCCTCCCCTTGGCCGCTGGAAGGTTTGCAGGTGGGGAAGTGCTCGGCGTCGGTACCTGCCTCGCCGCCTCTTCAGGCATGGTTAGGGAAGAAATGCCCCGGGCAGGGCTGCCCGCCCGCCTGTTTATCGCATTACCTTGCTCCTTCTGCCCGGTCTTGCCTGGAAGCAGCCGTGCGGTGTGCGCCGGGCCGGGCCGCGGAGTGCCGCGGCTTTCCAGCCCCTCGTTCCCTGCAGTTGAGCCGGTCTGGAGCCTCTGCGCTTCCAAAATACCATTAGGCAACTGCAAGGGACGTTGCTAGGTAACCAAGCCCTCTGAAATCATTCCTTATCTCCCTGTGCTAATGCTGCCTACCTTTCTAACACCCGTGACGTTTTTCTCTCGGTATTTTTCTTTAGGAAAAAGCTATTGAATATGAAGGATTACAGAGGAGTTTTACGTTACAGGGTAACCAAAGGACAGTATTTTGCAAACAGCAGGTAGTTAATGGAGCTCTGCAGTTAATAAGTGGATGTTTATTTATTTATTTTTAACAGCACTGGTGCGCAGGTACGTGCAAACAGAAGCGGGTCCATGCTGAGGGCAACCACTGTTTTTGTAAAGGGAGGTTACTGCCCACGCTGCTTTTGATGTCGCACCCTCTCTATGTCCTTCCTCCAGCCTGTCCAGGAGTTTAGTCAAAACCATAGCTTTGACTCTTCACGACTGCAGATCTGTGTGCCTGCTTTTGGCCTCCTAGGTCATTCAAGAGAGGCTGGCTTTTGCACTGGGGTAAAAAGCTCAAATGTCCCACATGGCTCAGATCATAGTTTCTCATTCCTAAGCCCCATCTGACAGTTTGCTGCTGCCTGAAAACCAAACTTACAGGCAACTTGGTGAATGGTATCTCCTTGAGTTAGTTTCATCATAGAAGAAGGAGCAAAAGTGAGGTGAGCACAGTTGTTGGGGGAGGTTTGAGTGTTTGGCAGTAAGCAATTCAACTATAAACAATAACAAAGACAATAGAAATTGCAAAGGCTGCTGAAAAATTAGAGGTGTCTGTCTTCTTGTTTCCCTTCCTCTTCCCCTTCCCATCAAGTTTTTATAGGAGCTCTATCCACCCATGTCCAGGGGCATGCCTTAAAATCCTAAAATAGATCAAATGAAGTTTTCAAAACATCTCATTTTACACATGAGATTGCAAACATATTGCATACATATTACATACATCACAATTAAGCTGAATGTAAGACTTAATTTTTCTTGACAAACTCTTGGATCATGTAAGTTGTACTGTCAAGGACTGTGGCCCATCTATATTGCATATGTGTATATGTAATGTAATTTTGAGTAGTTCGATTTAAAAGGAAATAAATCACTTTGGTCTTCATGTCAGTATATAATAAAAATGAGATATTTCCCTATGTAGGAGGGAAAAGCCATATTAAACGTAAAAGACTGTTCCCTGCACACTTCCAAAAGGTGCAGGGCAAATACAGGGTAGCAGGTCCTTAATCCCTTTATTCATCACTTAGGTAGGTCTTCATGAGCTACCTGGCTGGGCATCTTCACTGCTAAGCCCTCAGAAGAGCATTCGAAAATACGCATGTACCGTAAAAGCCCACTTGCAGATCAGCTACTGCTCTCAACTCTCCATTACCATGCACAGGAAACCGAGAATACAGGTCTCTAAATAAGAAAGCTGACAAAAACTTAAGGAGGAAGGCAAAATGCAACAGCTGGTGAGAGCCTGTGTGATTTGGCAAGCCACTGACTACACATACAACATTTAAATGTTTAATTTGCTATCTAATAAATATCTGTGATTGAAACTGTGATTTCCTTCTGTAAGCAGCTTTCTAAATGCTAATGGCTGACTAGGAACCAGCTTTACCAGATCAAATTCTACATACTCCATGGAAAACTATTTTGTTTTCTCACTATTTTGTTCAATTATAAATGGTCTTGTCTCAATTCTGTTTATGCCATTGCTTTATGGATCATCAGCAAGACCATGAAAGTATATAATGGATGAGTAATTTCCATAATTTTTTGATTGAAAACTACTTTAGTGTTCTCTGTTCACTCCTACTTAGTCAAACTTATGACCAGCCTTACTTGCTTAATAGTATTTATAAAAAATCCCATTAACTTGACTGTTCAGATTCAGGAAGGCTGTTCTTCTTTAAAGAACCTATTACCCGTTGTATGTCAGCCTGTGAACCCACAAACTGTGGTTGCAGGCATACTGGACCAGATCAAGTACGAGTATTACCCATGCCTACCCTAACTCCTAGAGCACAACAAAGGCCTTCGGGAAAGTGAGTGGAATTTCAATTTACCACCACATCTTTGCTCACCTGACATGGGACAGGACATGCAAATCAGGTGCTGTGGTGTCCTGAAAGAGGCAGAACTATCATTAATTTATTTACTGTAATATGCTTGATTACCGCATGAGATGGAGTGAATTGTAACATGATAAAGCAGTAAGAGGGTTCTCCATGCTGTAGTGTACCACCTTCCTTTTACATGTAAGAACATGAGCTGGCTGAAAGTCTGACA
>JBCJKH010040822.1:0-14356 GCA_039877255.1 Loriculus beryllinus | reverse complement strand
AGAGAATATTATCTGACACCCGGTTTAAAGTAAACATAAGGAAGTCTTTTTTATATATATATATATATATATATACATATATATATATGATTAATTCCTTTCCTCTGGGATAGAATGCTTTGAATAGGAATTTGAAAAAAAAATATGAAAAATTGATTGTCTAAAAAGATGCAGAGACTGATTTTGTTTCAAACTGTGTAACAGATGATCAGAGCCTGGGAGAGTGTAATACAGGGAGTGTATCCATATCATTGACCCATTCTAATAATTCACTTTTTAAGAATCATGCACTCCAGGGTCCTGTTGCAGATGAGATATTGAACTAGGTAAGCCCTTATTTGGGCTCATTATTTGCATGTTCTGCAAGTATTTCCAAAGAGTACATCTGAGGAGCACTCTGATCCAGTTTCTGACCAGATTTTCCGCAGATTTTTATTCCTCAGTGTCCCACATCTCCCTTCTTCCCTATCCTTTAATTCCTGTAAGTTCCCATCAGTCCTAGCACTTGCAGACTATTCTGATAAGTTGCTACAGGTCCCCAGAATTTGATCTGCCAATTTAGATTGGGAATCACTCTCTTGTAACAGCTGTAGAGTTCCTAGTAGAGTTTTTCCTATACTGTTGTAATGCAAACATGATACCTTGACATATTCACTGAATGCAGAATAATAGAAGTCTCACAAATGAATGGTCAGTGGTAGTGAATCACTAAGTGAGACATTGACTGGATCATGTTCAATAAAGCCTCCTGCTTTATTCTACCTACAGCGAGAAGCAGAAATTGTTGACATAAACTCTTTGCTATAGACACTGAACAGAAACATAAACTTCTGTTAGGTCAAAAGCAGGGAAAAAACATGAATAAAATCAGTTTTCCTCTTCTGTCTTCTGCTTTTCCCTAATTCCCGAGGCAACAATGGCAAAAAATAGCTCAGGAAAGAAGGTGCGAATGTAAACTGCTGCTCTGGGGATGGGGTTGGCCATAAGTACCTCCTGCTTCTTACTGATCACAGTGCGCAAGACTTCCTCTGCCACCTCCACTGGGTGCACACCATATGCCACCTTTCTGAAAAAGACTGTAAATCAAAGAAAGAGGAGACAGCAGTCAGATACATCTGAAGGAATGGTGGTGAAAAGATACACAGCTAGTGAAACAGTCAAATTAGTTACATTCCTATGCACTTTTCATCCCTTCCCCATTCTCTTTCCCTCGTCAGCATATCCCTAAGATCTTTTTACAGTTTTTAAGTAAAATTCTCACAGTGCCTGAAAGAAAGAACCACTGGAGTGGAGTGGAACTCTCCCTTGGGACCTTGCACTCTCTGCTCTATCTCCACTCCTCATGCCCTGGTGTATTTATTTTCTAACACAAAGTCGTCTTTTTCCATGTCCTCTTTTCACTCGGTTCATCCCATCTCTCCGGTCTCTTTTCTTTTACTCCCCAGCCTGTTCAGGTTTTCCAGGGCAGTGGTGGAGTTACCATCCCTGAAACTGTTCAGAAACTGTGTAGATGAGGCCCTTAGTGACATGGGTTAGTGGTGGCCTTGGCAGCGCTAAGATAAAATTTGGACTTCATGATCTTAAAGGTCTTTTCCAACCTAGTTGATTCTATGCTTCTATGATCCTTTCTGTCATTTCCATTCTTCTTACGTTCCTTCCCCCTGTGAAAAGCCTCCATACTGCTGTATGGACCTCAGCAACTGTCTCTCTTAATGCATCAGCACTTACATTTCCAAATAGATGCCTCCCAGTTGCCAGGCGCTGGTTGGCGATGGTATGAACAGATGAAGGTTGGATTCACAGTGCTGACAGATATATCAAATTCTTCCATTTCAGCTCTAAGACAATCAAAAAAGCCTACAGCAGCATGCTTAGAAGCCGCATCTAAAAAGAAGAGAAAACCACCACATATGTGTGTTTGGATATAGGAATGCAAGGATATAGCTATATAAAACCAGAAGCCCTGCAGCAGCAATCTAAGATGCTTTTAATATTAATGTTAAAGTAACTGAATGTTAGGAGTTTTTTTAATTACTCTTAGTGCCTTTTTATTGAGAATAGTATTAAAGAAGGGCGATAGTATGTGAACCTTGACCAAAAAACAGAACTATGTGTTGAGTGCAACAGAGCTGAAAAGCACTCGTACACTCATATTTGATTTGGTTTGCAGGGAAAATCAACCTGTGCATAATAGAATCTAAAAAATGGCATGTGGGCTCCAGCAATGGAAAGAAGCTTCTCCATTCATTTGCTTTCACATTCCTTGTTCTGGCAGCTTCATTTCATGCCACACAGATACAGGTAGAGACATGGTGTCTTGATGACCTCTTCTCCTACTGATGATCTTATACACATACAATATATCTTGACACAATTGGCTTTTGCCCTGATGAAAACCATTTCAGATGTCCCACCAATGTGTTGTTTCTTCTCTAAGCCTTTTTTCACAGTTCTTATACTCATTTTGAGATGGGAGACCACATTTGAACACAACATTAAAGATGTGAGCACTGCATAGATTGATACAAAGGCATAAAGAAAGGATTTTTTTTTTCTCTGCTGCTTTCCTCACAGTTTATGTCACTGTATATTGCTTTTATGAAACTACAAGTCACAATCCTGATGTCTTGCAGACCTCTTAATTCTGAGCCTATCATCCACTTTGACCTCCTGTCACAGTTAAAAATGCCTGTTTACACCTATCTTCTATTTCTGTTCCCTAACTTTGCATTTTATTAATGCAAAGACCTTTCATCATAATTCAGGACAGCTTAGTTCTGTTAGGAGATTCAGATGAAAGACCTCTAAAATCGTCTCAAAAGCCAAGCACAATACAATTACTACATCTTCTTTAGAACTCCCACATATAAATCCATTAAGTGCATGAGACGCCCTTTACAAAGCAGTAGCTACTATCTGCCAGTGTGTTACACACATACACTACTTCATTCTTCATTATGGTTTCTACTAATATGCCCAGTACAGCTGCTAGACTTTCAAGTTTGCTGTATCTTGAATGTCCCCTAAGATCATAAAAAAAACCTTTGCTGTCACATTTGTTACTCTCTTGTCCTCAAGTACCTTAGCCAGTCATTATACTTTAAAGATAGCATTTTACTATTTCTTCTTGAGTTCCACTTCTTTGATTTTTTTTCAGCCAAATATTGTATTCATGGTTTACAGAATTAGGATACAATTTTACTGATACTTTAAATAACTTTTAATTATCAGTGCCATGGAATACTCACAATTTATGCATTAGGTTGTACATTTTTGCTACATATAACTTACATGCTGCACGAAATGGTATTCCTATTTTTCCTTGGATACTATTAATTAGAACTATTTGACCAGTTCTTCTTGAGATCATGTTGGGAAGAATGGCTGGAAAAAAAAAAAAAAAAAGAAAATTAATAAAAGAAAGAGCTATGTAAGTAAAAGCAGTCAATGCAATTGGTGAAAAAAAGTGACATCTGAAGTGTAGACAGCACAGCTTTGATGAAGTTTGTCTCAATACCACAATCAAAAATATCACAAAATCCAGTATCTGGAAATTGAGTTTCTTCTAGACTTCACTTGAATTGCACATGCAGATTTGGGTCCAGTATTATCAGATTCAATTGTCATTCTGTCTCTGTCTTTGTAACAGCTTTGAAAACAATTGGATTTTAAGCTTAAAGTGACAACAGCAGAACAGGAAGAAAAACTAAAATACCTTTGGTTAATGTTACAGGTCCAAAATAGTTGGCATCCATTATCTTTTTATCGAGTTCCAAGGAAATGCTCTGCACTGCTCCTTTCACCTTCATACTTGCATTGTTGATCAGTATATCCACACAGCCATAGCAATTCACAATTTCTTTAGCTACATCTCGAATGCAGTTTATATCTGTTATATCCAAAAGTATGAGCTTTGGTGCATATGTCTAATAAAGAAAAGATTTAATTAAAGAATACCTCTCATATAAAAGCGTATTTCCATTTACTTTCCTTACAAATTCATTTACCTTGTTATCTAAAGAAAGGGGTCTTACCATTCTCACAAAAACTTTGATTTGTTCTTTTAACTCACTCTATAAAGAAGGTAGCTCAGCAATGGGAATTTACAGACTCTGAAATGCAGGTGAAGCAGAATATGATGGGAATGGAAAGCTGAACTTGACCCTTTTGAGTTCTGTCTATCAGTGGAGACAGACAATAGACAGAGAGGGTGAGTCCTATCAGTCCAAGTTCAGGTTTATCTGTAAGCAGCCCTATGGAGAACTTTTCTGACCACAGAGTTTAGGGTTTAGTGCTTAGTCAGGTAATTTACATATACATGTGGGGCAGTTGGAAGGCACTATCTTAGCATGATGATCTAACTCAGATCCCTTAGTCCTACTTCATATTTTTTTCCTAGTTGAGCCTGTGCAGGCTAACATGAGCACACTACTTTTATGCAGATTTATGCAGATGAATGAAGATCACTGAAAATAAACCCAACCAAAACCAAAAAAAAAAAAAAAACAAAGACCAAAATAAGCCACCCAAAAAATCCAAAAGGCCAAAAGTAGATATTTGTTCTTCCGGTTGTAGAATTAGTGTGATGCCTTGGAACACCTCTGCCTTGAAAGTTATCTGTTGGTCACAGAAGGAAAGCTTTCCCACACGCATCAAAGAAACACGTTCCAAAGATCTGGCAACAGGGAGAACATTGCACGTGTACTTGCATGGTGACCCAAACAGAGGTAATGAGGAAAGGACTCTTATTCATATGCTCCCATGCTCTTCTAGCTGGGACTTCTCCCAGAGTGGAGAAACTCAAAATTTACTCAGTCTTTAGACCCATTTCTCACTCTTCATACACTCTAATTATATGAAAAATGGATAACAGCTCTGCGATTAAATGAAACACTTTGGATCCCTTTCATCTAAATTAACATTCAAATTCCTCTGCCTAGCATTTTTGCTTGGGTGGACTGTTCAAAATGCAGGACCACTCAGTTGCTTTAAAATAATTGCCTTGAATTAGCTCAAGAAACCAGGAATTCAGAGTTACACTTTTGGCATCATGCTCTGAAAACCCTCAGGGGTTTCTCTCTCGCTCTCTGGACTGTGTTGGATCACTCAGGTGACTGTCACCTGGGTGACCCAAATCACCATTAACAGTGAATCATGTTTTATGTACCTTGTTTTACAGGATTTAAAAGCACCTTGTGTACCTGAACCAGACGTTTACATCAAATTGTGAATTTTCAAAGCAGTTAGGAAATACTTACCACACTGGGGTCTGCCACATTAATTAAAGCATCATACAAGGCTTCTAACTTTTCCCATGTCCTGCCACACAACACAAGCCTTGCTCCTCCAGTGTGAAACACCCGAGAACATTCTAGGAGAGAAATATGTTCAGAAGAAACAATAACATTCACAACAATTTGATTTTGTTTATTTTGCCTGAAATGGGATGCTGGTTTTGCTAATGATGTTAAATCTATGCTTTAAAATGCATTCATTTTGAATGAATAAATATACATGAGAAAAAAGAAAGCATTAAATGGCAATAATATGGAGCAATAAATTAACATTTATTGTAATGGTATAATGCACAATCAATGGTATAGCACAATGCTACTGCTCACTCATGGGATTTAATAAATATTTAATTAATAAAAGAACAATATGCCAGTTAATGGATAATGGGTTTGAGTAAGAAAAATCATTCTGATTATCTTTCTTCCTTAACTCTCTCCACCTACTGACACACTTGCTATGAAGAAAAATATATGCATAAATACATGCCTAAGGTTGCTACAATACAAACTGCAAGGTTTTGCAAACCTTCATGTCTACTGCAGTATAAAGAAACCAACCAACCCCAGTAAATAATAAAACTAGCTTTGTATGCTACCTTCTTGAAACTCATCTACAACTCTGAGAAATAGCAATGCAGAAAAACCACCCACTGGGCCACAGATGGAGCACCAATGAGAGAGGCATTTCTCCTAGATTCTCTTCCTTTCATATTTAATCCACCCCAAGACCTTTATCTTATGAGTTTTAGACTTTCCCAGTAGTCAGCACAAACATCAGGGACCAACTTGAGCTATATCTTGTTCAGTTACGTTCCCTGAAGCCTCCTTGAGAAGGCCACTGAGAGGTTTCTGGCTATGCTGGGCTGGCACTGTTTTTTCTCCATATAGCCAGGGACATTCAGAGCTAGGGGTTCACCCCAGTTTAAACGAGGTCTCTGGGGAGGATTCTTCTCCCACTCTTACACAAGTGAACTATGATCATGATTTTCTGAAACTGGGGACTCCCATAACAAGAGGAACTGGCAGTCAGTGTTATCCATCCTCCCATCAAGAGGAACTGGCAGTCAGTGTTCCCCATCATCCCATCTCAGAACCGTCTAGAAGACTGCATTAGTTTAGGTCTTCATGGGAGTATGTGATCAAAAAGATCCAGATTATGAAATACCAGGCTGGAGCATCTTGACAGCATGTGTCTGGTCTATTTCCTTCTCTAGGTGGTGTTGACGGAGAACACATTCCCCACTGTGGAATGGACATCTCTTGGCCATCTTTTGGAATTTATTGCCAGTTGTATCCCTCTGGCTGTTATAGGCTGCTACAGGGTGCATGTCCTAGCTCAGCTGAACAAAAACTGTGTCTCAGTCAGGAATCTGTAAAGGTTGTCCATACTCCTGAACAGGAAAAGTACACAATTGCCTACTTCTTTTTTGGAATAGATAAAGCCAGATATGTTAATATGCCCATCTTGGATTTCTTAAATGCTAATGTCAAGACTCTTAATATCAGTATGGAAGCACTTCTGGATGCACTCTTTTATTTTTGGAAACCTGTGCAGCTGGAGACTTTTATTTATGTAATCTCTTTGATTATTTACAGCAGTACTTTTATTTTCATTTTACTTTCCTAGCATAGAAAGATATTTGATTTAAAGCCCAAAAGATTATTTGCCACTACAAGGACAACTATACCAGTATTTTTCCTATAAACATTAACAGTTGGGGCAACCTAATGAATAAAAAGTGACTGAGGGAACAGCAATAAAAGGGAAAAAGGGAAACTAAGGATGTTCTCTTCTAGAAGTATCCCAGACTTCTCTGAGTTATAGTACTGAGATGAAATAGGAATCAGGTTTAAATAACAACCATAAAACATTGCAAACATCTTTAATCAACATAGGTTTTGTTTCTCTTTTTTAACTTTAATGAATGTCATCTTTAGTCTGGAAATTCTTGCTTGTGGGTAAAGGAATTTGGCTGTTACCTAAGAGCTCAAATATGCAGCAGCTGGCCAGACAGCAGGTATTTTAAAGCTCTAGATGAATGGCCATCATACATGCATGAGTGGACTGCACAGTAAATTCTGCATGATTTGGAATCACTCAAGCCTGCAAATAACTTCTGAGCATCACTGTATACTGGGATACCAGCAGTAGAAATGTTTAGGATGATAGATCAAAATTGCTCTGAGTTACCTCCTCTTTCATCTGTGTGAAAAAGGGGATGGGGCAGGGGGAGGTGATTGCCTTTGGAGCCTCAAGAGACAGGCAGCAGCTAGTCACAAAACCAACAAACAGAAAGATGAAGAAAGGTTAATAAAGAAACTGAACTCAGGAAAATCTTCCCAGGAGTCATGCAGTGCTGGAGAAATGTTCAGTAGATGTTTCTTATCCTCAGAGGCTTCCACGGCTTGAAGCCACACACAACCATGTCTAGCATGTGGTATTCCTGCTCCAAATAGGACTTTTGTCTAGAAACCTCCTCCAGGCATCATATGATTCTAGATCCAATCTCAGCTAGAGAACTCTAAATCATGCCTCTTCAAACAAAATAGTGACCTATAACCAATCAGTGAAAATGCATGCTTATATTATCTTCAACTGAAACTGAAGAGTGTCCCAGAAAAGGAAAGACCAGGTGGGATGTAGAGGTCAGAATTAGTTCACACCTTGTCCTAACTGGCTCTCACGAAGAGCACTCCTTGCCAGCATAGTGTGTATTTCTGTTGCAAGTCTTTGTTCTGTTCTGCTAAGGAATAATTCTGCAAGAGCATTCCCTTTCTCCATATATTTTCTGCTTGAGTGTGCAAGATTTCCAACGTAACGTCCTTATTGAAAATGCCAAGATGTAGCCTCAAACTATGTTTTCTTATCAGGCACTTACATCTACTGCCTCTCAAGTGATGCCCACTGCAGGACTGTAAATAAGCAGTACCTTTAATCTGGCAGCACCGTGTAAGCAGGCAATATGAGCCAAGGAGAAGTATATGCTGAGTGGCTGACCAGCCAGGCAATCAGCTTATATAAATAGCTAAACTATCCCGTACCCTCTCCTTCCATCCACTGAACTAACCATTACACACAGCCAGGCAATCCAGCTGGAGGGAAGAGGAATAACATGGTGATAGAGGGGCAGAGATATGCACAGGGACATTGAGTGTCCCTCACAAGGGGTGAGCACTGCTGTTTACAGGAAGCAGGAAATATTGAAGCCTTTAAAGGGCTGAAAAGGAACATGTAAAAAGTAAGGTGAAACCCGTTTATGCTGATTTGCAGCTACTCTGCAGTGACAGTCCATGTAATAAGATCTGGTAGTAGCAACATGCTAAAAATAACACTCATCATGTGCTTACAAAACCTCTCATTATATTGAACTAAATAAATACAAATCTCTGCAGTTCCTAAAAGTTCACCAGCATTTCCTGTGGCTGAGACTTAAAAGGGACGTTTAAATAACATTGGATTTATTTGGAAATATATTTCTTAACTTCTGTTTCATCCAGTCAGTTGTGAAAATAGGAAAGTTACTGAATGGACATTTTATCACCTAGAGGGTGGTTCTCTGGCTGTTTCTGTTCTCTAACACTGCAAAGAAATGAGACAACTCACCCTTGCCCAGTCCAGAGATGGCATCTGTGATCACCACCACCTTGTTTTGCACAGCTGATTTGGACAATAGCCACTTGACTGACTGGTAAATATAAATAATTCCACTGATCCCAAAAAGCAGCAGTGGTAGAGCAAGTACAGCAAAAATACCCATTTCTGCAGGAAAGAGAAGACCATATGAGAGCAAAGGTAGTATGCATTTATTATTTTTCAAATTATTCTTCTCTAAAAGAGAAATGTTTTCACCTCTAGAAAATTCAGTAATCATCAGGCCAAAGGCTTGAAGCTTATTTTCCAACCAATGGCTTGCTATTATTATTTAATAAACCGGATGATATTATTTGTTTGTTTCCCTGTTCATTGCATGGTCTGACCAAAACTGGATTCCTTTTATTTAAAATTACTTTATGTTGGCAAAACACATAATAAAACTTTAACACAATTATTGCCTTGAAGCAAAACATAGGCGAAAATATAACACCAGACAGAATATTTTAATTCTAATTACACATAATGGAAGTGTTTTCTGTTCTAAAAGACAGATAAAATAGAATCACTTACTATGGCTATGAAGACTCCAGATAGAGATAAAGCATTCTTTTGTATTTTTCTAACTTTCTGTATTACAGGTTTATTTGAAGTCCTTTAGCAATTTTGTAGAGCATTGCATTCGTTGAGTCTGCTTGCCTGAATGAGAATGGCTGTGTAAAGCCATGTGACAGAGATAACTTTAAAAGTAAATATAGCATCTACAGTGCAATTCGCATGCCTGACCTATCTAGTCCAACAGGCCGGACAGCCATGTAAAAGCTCTCAGTACAATATCAGTTCAACTGTACAAAGAAACGTCTATCTTTCCATACCACCTTCAGTTGCAGTTGCTCATAGGACTGTCTCAATTCCTTGTCATCGGCCTTAAACTAACTTTACACACAAACATTTGTATAAACTCAACAGTAACAATAGGCCTTCAAAAAAGTTACAATAAAGAAGTTGAAATAATCACTGTTCAGCAACATGAATAATGTATGCATGAGTCAGGAAAAGGTCTCTGAGCAAGCTGGAACACAGACCAGGCTGGTATTAACACACTTCTATTTGCCAGAGGCTGCTTTCCACTTTTGGCATCTGCAAAGCTGATGTACCTCTTTCCCAGCAATTTCAGGACCGTATCAACTTTAGGTAAGTGATCTAACTGCTATATTTCCTGCAGAGAGACATTATCTGTTAACCTGACAATCACAGTTATGGGTTTCCTTTTGAGATTCTAGGGAAAAGAATGGTTTACCATAAATCATTCTTGCTTTGCTATTTAAAAAACTTGTATCATAGTCTTGAAATTGTAAGTTTTGACAACCAGATTTAGTACTTCTGTTCATGCTGTTCATGCTATATAAATACTTATCTAAATTCTATGTTCTAATTTTCATTTCCAATGACAGAATGACAAGTCTACAAATGATAAGAGAGTCATTGATATTGGGGTGTTCTACCAAGGAACAAAGACTTCATGGTTAGGCCTGCAGTTATCAGGACAGTGTTAGCTTTCAATGAGTGGGAAAGTATAGAAGGTTATTCAAGAGGGAATAGGAGGTGACTTTTAGACATATTTATAAACATGACTTGCTCTAGAAGCTAATGACATTGGGAATCAAGAGATGAAGATGCATATTCCTGCCCGTGAAATTTGAAGTCACTTGTCAAAAAGCCATTTAAGATTTCCAAACCACAGAATTGTTAATATACCAATGTTTGAAACACTGAGTGCAATTCTAGACTCCATAGTAAATGACAGATATGAATAAATACCTGCTTTCCAACGCAAAAAGGTCATGGTGTCCTGAATTTTTTATCAGTTTCCACAGGAGAATGTAAAAACATTAAGTCAAATGAGCTGAGAATTTACCTGTAGACACAGAGAGGAAATCTGATTTTCCATCACCGTTAAAGTCTCATCTATCTTTATTTGCTTTTGAAGCATCAGCTTCAAATAAATGGTAAATAAGCTGGTTTGTTCCTTTTATGGAATAGGATGTGTTGTTAATTTAATTTATTCAAGGTTCTAAAAACAACAATAACAACAAAAAAATACCCAACCCCAAAGTTCACTCTGGAGAGAGAATTTACAGGAGTTTGAAGTTATTTGCTTGCTTTATTTTGAAATGAACTGGAGCAACAGTACAAGGAATGTAACAGCAAGAATAAGTCAATTGAAACAACTATACGAGCAACAAGATGCAATAATGTATGGATAAAATGCTAAAATGTTTCTTAATAATAATGAACAATTGTAAAGGAAGACTTACCTGAGTCATCTGGAAAAATTAGAGCCATACAGTAGCAACAATAACTAAAACACCCAAATCTTTCCAAACACACAAATCTCTCAGTGGATGAGGTATCAGAGAAATGTATTCTGCACTGCCACCTGCAGATCACCATCGCAAACACCAGAGAAAGGAGAGTAATTATGCTTCAGAAAGTAGATCCCATAAAAGGGCAAGTCATCTACAGGGAAACTTGAACAAAATTCCAAGCCAGCTCTTAAAAGTCTGAACATTCCAACCCCTTTGTCCAGACCTGAGCTCCAGAAACTGTCCCAGATGACACCAGACTAAACCATATGTGTCCGAACATGAAACTTGATGGAAATACCTGAAGTGCTTAACCTAGAAGGCTGTTTGAGAGCATGAGTATGCATTTCCATACATTTACATTACATACATTTCAAATTGTTCAGAAGTGCTCTTTCTGGTTCCTGCAAATCTTGTTTTATTTATTTTTCTTGTATTTTCTTTTGATAGCTTTGACATCACTGAGCACACTGACATTATGGTTTCTACACAAAGATATTTTCAGCATTTGCTATAATTCCCATGTTTACACTCACAAGAACCAGAAACTTTTGAATCAGAAACACAGCGTCAACAGAAGAACATCTAGTTCAAGTCAAACACACTGCCCGCTCAAGGTCCAGCTCCTCAGTCCATGTGATTATTTATTTGATGTTCTCTTCCCACACATCCCCAGCAGCGGTGTGCAATGGTATGTATGTACTGTTCCTACTACATATTCTGAAAGGTAAGCATCCTGATACTACAAGGACTGCTTAATTCAGCTCCACACTATATCAAGTAAGTGTAGGAACCAGTATACATGAAGTTTATTCTCTATAAATGGGCTTGGAAGATAGTGCCCCTTTTCTGATCCCATATGTATACTCCTTTATGATACTTACCAGCTTTAGGGCCTGTATTCCCAGCCAGAAGCTAGAGCAGAGTACAGGCACGTGCTTCACAAGCTCTCTATCAGCCTTTATTTTATATAAAGGACCCAGGACAATTCTGCACATAGAATATAATTTATGTCTATATTCTGTACCTTATTTATTCATAATAAGAGCCCATATCTCTACACTGCATCATGGTGTTGGAGTCATCAGTATTTAATTCTGTGCAGAGTAATTACTTGCTACTAGCAGCTACATAAAAACATGTTTATACTGCACAAAACATTAGGAGAACAAAACCAAATCAGGCATGGCCATGTTATCATCATAAAAATTGCTTTTTTAGCTAACCAAAGAAAAAAGAAAGATCCTGAGAAGGAAGGAAACTTTACCTGACTCAGCAGGCGTGGACTGCCAGCTCTGAATACATGCCCAAAAAACCATGAAGGCAGGAGACAGCCAAGAAGTGCCTGAGTTCTCAGACACCTTCCCCTTGGTGCTGACACTTGGCACCAGGAAGCTGCAAGAGGAGCAGGTCTAAAGAGCAAAAGTGGATCACAAGTCTATGCATGCTTTTCCTCAACCACCTCCTTGTCAAATCAAATGGAGCCATTTCAAATCTTTAAAAGAAGAACAAAAAAGCCCAAATTGGGCTTTTTATACCTGTAAACGAAGAACAAAAAAGCCCAAATCAGCAATACTGAACTCCCCAGAACTTTGGATTTATTGCCTGATTTTCTACTTCAGCTGATTTAAGGCACCTGGCATAACGAGCAGTGCAGAGCAGCTGTTTCCCTCAATTCATCACAGGTATTATCAGCCTGGTAATTTCTATTAAATTTATCATTGCTGTGAAAAAAACAGGGTTTTGTCACACAGAACAGTTCTATCACATGCAGGAATTTGCCTGATTCAGCTGTGTGTGTGTGTATGTACATGTTTGTGCACGTAAATGTGTGCGTGTTGAATATCTTCCTTTTTAATGCATGCATTAAATTCCAGCAAGGATTCCAGCAAGGAGGCACAGCAGGAGGTCAGTGTCTAATGCGAGCAGCTAAAACTCATCTGTTTAAAACTTGGATTGTCAAATCCGGAGGAAATAAAGAGGCTGTACACTTCGGAAAGCACGCAGCCATCCAACTCCTTGCATTTATGCAATGGTAATGTCCATTGCTATGGGATGTCAGGGGCAAAAGACCAGGCTCTCCTCAAGCCCAGAAACTATTGAGAAATCTGAAGGTTTACCAAAGGACAAACAGTTCTGGATCGGATTGCAAGTCAGGATTGGAGAAGAGGGAGAAAAAATACTCTCTTGCAAAGAAGATGCCCAATGCCTTTATTGACAAAATCAAAGGAAAATGGAACAGATAAGAGCGTAAGAAACGCATTGTGGAGGCCGAGTAAAGCTCAGAGAAGTGCCGCACTCGTAAAAGGAACCTCCACAGCAGGGAAGCTCCTTTTTCTGTTCCCAATCACAGCCCTGGTGATGAGGTATCACTTGGACGTGTTAATATGAGACGAAGAAGGAGATCACAGAATTTCATGGGGAGCATGCAGCAAAAGAGAGCAGAAGGGAACAAAAGGTTTCATGAGGGAGAAAGGAGGCCTCAGGGCCATGTCCAGGGCTTTGGTGGAGGCTGCTGGCGCTGGAGCTCGGGCAGGCAGCGCACGGGCTTCAGCATCAGAGATTGGCACGGCCCAGAGCCCCGCAGAGCCCCCGGCCCAGCCCTGCCCAGCCATAGCCCCCCAGCCCCAGGGAGCCCCCCGAAGCGATGGGCACGCTGGCAGCGCTGAGAGAGCTGCCCACGGCAGCCGAGGCGCTGGATCCCACGGCTGTGCTCTGCGGGAAGGAGCTGAGGATGGGGCCCGGCAGCGTCACCAGCACTGGCGAGGGCTGGATGGCAACGCTGGAGTCGGCGCAGCGCAGGACGCAGGGCTCGTTGCAGCTGTTGGCAAGCGGGGCTGGGCCGCAGGCAGCGGGCAGGCACGGGCTGTAGCACGCCATGGCTGCTGGAGGGAGGAGAGCCTGCGGGACCCACACAGGGAGCAGAGGCCATGAGCTGCCGGGCCCTGGCAGGCGCCCAGCTGCGCGCCTCTGGCAGCGGGCACTGCCTGGCCAGGGCCGGGGAAAAGCCTCCCCTCTTCCCGCACCATCCCAGCTCCCAGCACAGGGGAGCACGGGGCATTTTCCAGCCTGGAGCCCTGCTCACAAGGACCCCGCACACCAGG